>CM076584.1:8757654-8958200 GCA_034641835.2 Pinus albicaulis
TGATTGCACTTGACTATTCAGGGTGAAAATGAAATTACAGACCTATTGGATAAACATAACCAAGTATGTTATATAAACTCAAGGATCAATATCATAGATTGCAACATATTTGGAACGTGTAGAAATTGTTATATGGGTAACAATTTATTTTGAACATATTGATACATATGTGGACAAGTGTTTTAACCAAGTATGTTATATGAACTCAAGGATCAATATCGTAGACAGCAACATATATTTGGAATGTGTAGAAATTGTTATATGGGTAAAAATTTGTTTTGAACATATTGATACATATGTTATAATTTGTGGACAAGTGTTTTACATCGCAGATGATATCGTTATCAAACCGACCGCGTGATGACAAAACTCCAAGAACAATTGAGATGCACTGAGATTCCATGATAAGGTTTTAACCTTGGTCCTACTAGGAGGGGTGGACGTGTTGCCTACCATTTATCCTCCAAAACATGGAGTCATGGGAGGACTGTGTGAGTCACGCTCCCCTAGACGTGTGATGATGATTGTCGGATGCCTACTGGTCCATCAGGTCGACGTAATCGATACTGACACCCTCAGGTCTATGGATGGTTGAATCAGTAAAACTGATGCCATGGCATATTCCTGTAGAGGAAGGATAGGATGGGAGCGGAAGAGATTAGGAAGAATAGGATGATTCTAGAATAGCTTGGGAACTCTGTTGGGGCAAGACGTGATTACTAAATTGGTAAACTAATAAATGATCAAAACATAAATGTTAAAGTGTTCTCACACATTAAAAGAAAATTCAACTATGATACACCACCTTTATATGATTATACTAATCACTTAAATAATTAATGATATACGACATAAAATTTAACTTCGGGACGAAGTTTTCTGAAAAAGGGGGTGTATGTAATGACCCAACTCAAGTTATAGGGAACATAGAAATATTAGCATGCATATGAGACCTGCATATGATAGCTACATATGCATGTATCATGTGTACTGCACTAGTACATGCACTAATCAATTATAAAAAAATCTCAGTATAGAGTAATGAGTGACTTATTGAAGTATTGAGAAAATACCTAACTCACCAGAATGTAATGAATGTATTAGTTATACCTACCACGATCATAATATAAACTAATACTTTGTTCAAAGAAAATTAAAAGCATTGACTTATGCAAATAAATGATGATATTTTAAAAAATCCAAGATATTTATTCAATAATAACATTTTAATAAAACTAAGATATTTTAGAAATCCAAGATATTTATTAAAAGATGATATTTTAATAAATATCTTGAATGGAGTTTGTGTATAAAAGGAGAAGAGGGGTAAACTTGAAGGGCATGGATAGTGAGTGGGTAAACTAACCCGGATGCTGTCAGAGGAGTTCTAACTGCGTGATTTCTAACAGAGTTATGGAGTGATCTCGATTGTTATTGGATTTTTGGACACGGGGGCTAGAAGACTTGTCTTCTGGATCTGGGGACTGGAGAGGTTGACCTCAGATAGGCTGGGAGGAAAACAGCGGTTTGGTAATGGGAGCTGGAGCCATGGTGAATCAGGAACATATTCAAACACGGTTCCAGGTAAGTATTAATTAGTCAATTGATATATATTCTGCTTCCAAAATCCCACTCTGAATTGTGTAGTATGAATTTTGTGAATGATTGTTAATTTTGAAAGTTAAGGTCGTTACAGTATTTTTACTAAAGATTCAGAAAAATAACTTGTAATTTAAATAAGGCAAGTAGGTAATGCAAATCAGATTTACTGCAGTAGGATTTTTGTAACTTAGATTTAGAAATTTTCACAGTTCTAGCCAGGAGGGCTAGGATTTTCGTGGCAGTCTCTCTCTGAGTGAGTCGACAGAGAGAAAGGGCTTCAAGATTCGAGATCTTGCTATGGCAAAGGGAGCAGCGCAAAGCCTCCATGCAGAAGACAGAGGGACGCAATTTTTTTGATGTTGTCGCTGGGCAGAAAAGAGTCAGGAGTAAGAGCACATATTTGGGGAATTCTTCCTTAGTGACTTCCTAGCCGAGGAAATCAACATTTCTAAGTTGTTGAGAAGTAGAGAAGCAGCAAAACTTACAACTCCATTAGGGAGTGCGTAAGCCTGCAAGGGACTACGCAGTGAGGAAAAAGAGGGGGCAAATTCGACAGTTTTTCGGCGGAGATGGCATCTCACGGACTTTGTGATCAAGATCGGTTGGAGGGCTCCTCCAACTATATGATCTAGAAGGAACGGACTATGTTTCTTCTAGATGAATATGATCTGAAGGCGTTCGTGGAGAACGTGGTAGTTGTACTGACAAATCCGGATCAAAACAAGAAGTACAAGGCTGATATGGCGAAGGCGAAGAGGTTGCTCCTTGATGGTTTCAAGGACAACATCGTCTCACATTTGGCTGGCAAGAATACTGCTAGAGAGATGTGGGTAGCTTTTCATGACCGATATGAGGGATCTTTCGAGCAACGAAAATTGTACTTGGATTTGAAGCTCTGTACGATCCAGATGCGGAAAGGGGAGCGCATGGCTTCATATCTCGTGCGGTTTCAGGAGGTTCAAGATCAGCTGTCGGCAGTAGGTGCTACACCTACAGCTGCAACCATGGTACGGATGGCCCTTAAAGGTGTCACAGAGTAGTGGCAGGGATTTGTCCGGAGCATACTGGGTTGGGCAGCATTACCTAGTTGGGAGCAATTGTGGGCAGCGTTTCAGGAGGAAGATCTGAGAAGAGACCTCGTCAATTGCCAACTTCATTGCAGCAGTGCAAGAGGATCGAAATCCGTGGAGGAAGAGGAAAATGCAGCTCTTGCATCGAAGGGACAGCAGGCGCAACGGAAACCAAAACCTGATTCCTCAAAGGTCAAGTGCTTCAGATGTGGCGTGATGGACCACTATGCATCTCAGTGTCCTCTAAAGATGAAGGACAAAGATGAGAAGCATGATCCAAAGGTTGCAGCTGCGAGAATCGAGAAGGATGAGGCGGCCATGAGTGCCCTTGCTTCTCCTAGTGAGAAGTGGGGTGATATTGAGTTGTAGTTCTTTGAACTTTAGTTGGGCAGCCCACCTCATGGATCATTACCTTGCTACAAGAGCCCATGATCAGCAGTAGCGGGATGGAGGAGTTTCGGAGTAGCCGACGAGTGATGGAGACAGAAGTGTAGTAGATAGCAGCGTTCATTTCTGGAGCAGCGCAAAGCAAAGGCAGCAGCAGCGCAGTGCACAGTGGTTCAGGGCAGTAGTAGCACAGAGCATCAGAGGGACAGCGCAGTAGCTATTAGCAATCATATTCTTGAGCACCGAAGTGCATCGACTGAACACTTGTTCAGTTTTGGGTGAGTTTCAGTTGTTTCTCTCAACAGTTGAGTTGTAGTGCAGATGCAGTGTTAGCAGTGGCAGTGTTAACAGCATAGCAGATGCAACACTTGTGAGGGAGTTGTAGTACAAACGCAACAGTGGCAGTGGTATTGGTACAATCATGGGCAGGGTTGCGGGGAAGCTTCAAACCCCCTTCGCTCCCGCTTCCGAAACTCGCTCCGTGCAGGAGCGTTTCGAAAACGCTCGGAAACGCGCTCCCGAGAACGCTTCCTGACGAGAGCGTTTTCGGGAGCGCATTTCCGACCCTGTAAAAACGCTCCCTGTTTTTGCGGGAGCATTTTAGGAAGCGCTCGGGAGCGAACGCTCCCTGAGCGCTTCCGACGTTTAAAAAACGCTTCAGGAGCGTTTTTTAAACGCGGGAAGCGTTCGGGGAGCGTTCGCTCCCGAACGCTCCCCAACAAAAAAAACGTTTCCCGCCGCGCAGAAATTTTTTTATGAAAAAAATCGATTTTTTTAAAAGGGGGGGGTTTCATTTTCATTTCATTGTTTGTTATTGTTTGTTGAGTTGAGAGAGAGCAAGAAGGAGAGCGCAAGGTTGACAGGAGAGCAAGGAGCAAAGCTGACAGGAGAGCAAGGAGCAAGGCTGACAGGAGGATTGCAAGAAAGAGGTAGGCCTTCTAATCCAATTTTGTATTTTCTAGGATGAATTTGTAGATTGTTAAATTGTTTGAAAATAAAAACTTGAATTTTTCTTGAATGTTGCATTTTATTGGATTTAAAACTTTAAAAATGAATTGTTTTTTTCCTATGTTGCATTTCCTATTCCCATTTGGCATTTTTCCATTTTTTTTGCAGGCTAGAAACTTGAAACTTGTTTCCATCATGGCTATATGGCTAGGAATTTTCCTCATGTTGGTTCCTTTCTTTGTGATAATGGTGTTGGAGAGTGCTAGAGGAAAGAGGCAAATCAGAGAAGAGGAGGATGAAGAGGAGGGTTATGGTGGATCTGAAGAAAATCCTGAAGAGGAGGAGGATTATGCTGAGGAGGAAGTGGGGAGTGGAGACCCTGAGAACATAGATTCCCCAACTAAACAAGACCAATATCCTTTGTGGAAATATGTTATGAAAATGGAAGGAGGGAAAGGTGGTGGAACCACTAAATTTATTTGCCTCCATTGCAATAAACAATACCATGGTTCATACACTCGTCTGAGAAGGCACCTTTGTGGGATAATGCCAGGGGATGGAACTAAAAATCTTGGAATCAAAGTTTGTGCTTTTGTGCCAGCACCACAGAGAGAGATATATAGGAAGGAAGAGGGGGTTGCCCTACAGAGATCATCTAAAAGATCTAGGGGTTTCGTTGATTCAGGCCCAACACATCATGGACAAACAAGTTCAACTTCCACCCATGCCAGTGGTTTTGGAAGCAGTGGCACTGGATTAAGGCGTAGAACCATATCCGATTTCCTGGACGAAGGGTGTAGGAATGATGTGGATTCAAAAGTTTACCGGTTTCTATATGCATATGGGGTGCCATTCAATGTTCTTCGCTCACCTTATTGGCATGAAATGGTTTCTGCCATTAATGATGCCCCCAAAGGATACAAAAGCCCTAGGTATGACAAGGCCAGAACCGTGGGTCTTGATCATGAAAAAGCTAAAATAAACAATTCTTTGGCTAGAATGACAAGTTCGTGGAATGAGCATGGGCTGTCCATTGTCTCTGATGGATGGACCAATGTAAAAGGAAAACCATTGATAAATGTTTTGGCTGTGTCGGTTAGTGGTGCAGTCTTCCTGGCATCTTATGATTATTCAGAGGATAAATTCAGCACTTTATGACACAAGAATATTCTTGATATGGTGAAAAGAAGCTGGGCCCTTGATGATCGGTCATCTTGCGTATCTTTGCTAAGCTGTGGCGGGAGCAATTATTGAAGATAAATACCCCAACATATTTTGGTCTGGGTGTTTGGTTCACACAATGAACCTTTTGATGCATGATATCATCAAAAACAAACAACCTAAATTCAAATGGCTTGGTGATTTGTACAAGAGAGGTAAAAAAATGATCAAATTTATTACAAATCATAGCAATACCCATGGGCTTTTCCGTACTCACTCCAAATTGGAGTTGTTGAAAATAGGAAAAACTAGATTTGCTAGCTATTACCTCACCTTCAGGCGCCTTTTGAAGGTAAGAGAGTCATTGGCTGCAATGGTATCAAGCCCACACTGGCAGCTATTAAAGGACAGGGCGGCAACAATAGTTGACAAGCAAGGTTTCGAACATGTGGAGGAGACCGCCCCTGACCATCTGTTTTGGGCACGTATGAGGGAAATTGTGAGTTTTACCAAGCCCATTTATAACATGATTCGCTTTGCGGATACTGATAAACCGGTGATTGGAGAGGTTTATGAGCAGATGGATAGCATGTTGGGGCAAATAAAAGATATTGTTAAGGATAATGATCCCAACTTGTATGCTATGATTCATGACTGTGTGTGTGCACGGTGGAATAAACTCAATGTTCCACTACATGCTTTGGCATATATCCTTGCGCCAAAATATTACTCTCCATCTTGGTTGGGCCAACCTGCACCTGGAGGTGGGGTTAGGGTGAAACCTCACACAGATCCAGAGGTACAAGAAGGGTACATGAAGGCATTGGACAAATTGGTACCTAACAGGGAAGAGTGTGCTAGATTGCGCCTTGAATTAGGCAAATACTTCAGTTGCACTACTAACTTTGGTTCTTTCCATGCAATGGAAGACAGGGACAGATTTGATGCTCTCACATGGTGGGAAGCATATGGCGGCATGGGACTTTTGCCAAAGTTGGCTAAAAAAGTTCTCTCACAGGTTGTGAACACTTATTCTGCAGAGAGGTGTTGGAGCACCTACAACTTTATACACAATGTGAGAAGAAACAGGCTGAATGAAAACCGAGTTGAAAGCTTGGTTTATGTGCATTATAACTTGAGGTTGTTGAGCCATTACTGTGATCGGGCAAATGAGGATCAATCATACAGAGTCTGGGACAACAACCCAGAGGATGATAATTTGGAGGATGGCATGTTACATCTGGAAGAATTGGAAGCAGAACTTTATAGGGATGATGATGAAGCATCAGTAGCACCGCCACACACAGGGCCAGTCCCACCATCTACTGGTAGCAGTGCGGGTGCCAGTGCCAGTGCCAGTGCCACTCCTCGATATCACACTGTTGTTCCTTTGCAGATCCAGCCTCCACCTTCTAGTCGTGGTCATGGTACTCCTGAAAGTACTAGAAGACCAACATTTCCTCGTGGCTCACAAAAATTAGACATTTCTCGTGGGCGTGGCAAGGGGCCAGCGAGATAAAATATATTTGTTGTTTACTATTTTCTATT
Organism: Pinus albicaulis; assembly: GCA_034641835.2. Taxonomy (NCBI): domain Eukaryota; kingdom Viridiplantae; phylum Streptophyta; class Pinopsida; order Pinales; family Pinaceae; genus Pinus; species Pinus albicaulis. The sequence continues at coordinate 8,764,371 of CM076584.1, forward strand.
TGTTGTTGACAGTTGAACAGTTGAAACTTGACTCTTTCTAATTTCATATATTTAATGACAATTTAAGTTTGAAGTTTGAATTTGAAAGGTGAAACTTTGAATATGGCATTTATAAGTTTACTGTTTACAAGTCATTATGAATTATGAATATGATGCTTCATGAAAGTTATATGGTGATAAATGTTATATAAAATCAATGATGATAAATGTTATATATTGAATTTTGAAATCAATGAATCAATGATGATAAATGTTATATATCAATGATGATAAATGTATATTGAATTTTGAAATCAATGAATCAATGATGATAAATGTTAGATATTGAAATTTGAAATCAATGATGATAAATATTATATATCAATGATGATAAATGTTATATATTGAATTTTGAAAGCTTGAAACCTTCAGATTGATGATTTGCGAGACTCAAGAGTCAATATGTTGTATGCTTCCAACTCGTGGGCATGGTTGATAAAGATTATAACTTCTAGATGATTGATGTTATATGATTCAATCTATGTTTTTATGTTTTTTATGTCTAATTCATCATTCTACATGTTTTTGTTGACATATATGCATCAAAATATAAAAAATATTAAAAAAAAAATATATATATATATATATATATATATAAAAACGCTCCCGAAAACGGACCCGGAAACTTTTAAAAATGGCGCTCCGCGCTCCCACTCCCGCTCCCGCTTCCAAGTAACCTTGGTCATGGGCAACAGTACAGTGGCAGCAGCAGCGCAGTGGTTGATGGACTTCAGCAGCGCGGAGAATGCTTCAGGGTCAAAGCAGTATGCAACAGGCATTATTGTTAGAGCACTTTCCTCACTAAGAGGGAGTGTTGATTTTTGTAGCATCAGAAAGTGCTCTAAGTCTCAAATTTGGTGTAGAGGCTTAGACACTTGTATTCCAAAGAACCCAGAAAGCGTTTGTCGAAATTCCACTCGAATTTTCTTTTATTTGAAAATTTAATTATTTTAATGGGGACCCTAAGTCTAAACTTGTGGAAATTAAATATTTAAAGGGTATTAAATAAAACAGAGTGAGGATCTTCTAGAGGACATGGATCAAGTCATGTTATGATCTTAGTTGTTGATTAGACATCTAATCTGGGTCGTTGATATGTCAACAAGAAGACTATAAAGGAAGGCTTGAGGGTCATTTTGAAAATACACCAAGACAATGAATTGATCTAAGATCGAAATTTTCAGAGTCTGGTTTGCTAAGAAATTCGAGCTAGAGATCTGAGCAGTGAGGGGCAGAGATAGCATCCAGAGAGAGATTTTCTCAGTCGGTGAAGCATCATTCAAATAGAGGTAGAAGAGATCTAGCCAAAGACAACGTTGAAGGAAGAGGGCTGACGCAGTGATTGTGTAGGCTCACGCAGAGGCAGCGTAGAGGCAGAGGAAGGGTTTTCGGAATTTTGCTAGTGGATCAGTTTCGGAGGTCGGGATCCAGAAAGTGGCACCGAGAGGTTATTCCCCAGGGTCCAAGGAGGCAAAACGACTTGGTTGGGGCTCAACGCTGAGCCTGGAAGGGGGTGATGCATAGGCTGCAAGTTGCAGCGTTGGGACTACGCAGAGCCTCCCCGAGGTAGGTTTTTCTTCATCCGGATCAGCCAGAAACTCGGTGATTGAGTGAGGTAAATCCTCGCAAATTCTTCTGCCAGTATTTCTCTCTGTAACTGAATCACCCTAGGGGTATTCAAAGATGTATTCATACATTGCTATTGCTTAATAATAAAAACCCCAGTTCTGTTGCACCGGTTTTCATGCATTGGGTTTTTCTGGGGACTTGGTCCAAAATAAAGGTGTCATATGTGTGAATGATTTCCTTGTTCATTTTCCTTGTTTCATAATCATAATTATTGTAATGTAGGTTGCTTCAGTGATTGCTTCAGTATTTCGTGAATGTATTGATAACTAATTGTGTAAAGTGCATTACATAATCCATGAAGTAATTCAGATGGTTGCAGTAGGATTCATTAGATCTGTTCGGATCTAGGAATTTTCAAACTACCCTCCTCATTAGCCATCACCCGATTCTTGGACACTTGATGCTCCATCTCATCAAAAGGAACCCTTGCATGTCCCTGTTAATTTTTCAATATTGCTCTATGTTGTATCAGTTACGTAAGCCCAAATTAGATGTTCATTAACAGTGTAATTAGGTCTATGCAATATATATAACCATAAATTGTAACTGAAGATAGAACAAAGCATGCAATCCATGAGACACAGAAATTGGTCCAAGACCAGGGAAAACCACCACCATGGGGGAAACCCTTTCAAATCTTATTCTTTTATTGATTGTCTTCAAAAGAATTCAGCAAAGAGTACAATGAGCCTGATACATGTATACAGCAAAAATAAATAGATCTGATCTGTTGAATGACAGATCTATAATAGCAAGACACGAAACCAATTGATCACCAATACCAAGTGATCTCCACTGTGTGAAAATTTCTGAATTTACTAAATAGAAACCCTATTGTAATACCTTGATCTACTTCTCCTACTTACATAAGTTATTAATCTGAAAAAATCAGCATTAACATCGAAGTAAATAGAGTTAACAGCCTACACATACAGATCAAGTATTGAATAACATGCTCAATGACAAAGTGACACACAAGGATTTTCTAGACAAATGTACCCGAAAAAACACAATGCGGGAAAATCGGTGCTGCTAGCTTCTAGAGGGTTTTTATTATTATGCAGATTCTAAGTACGACAAATCTAGGTACCAAACTAGTTAACCGAATAGAGAAATATAAACAGTAGCAATACCTTTATCCCGGAGGCAGAAAATTGTGACTGATTCACACCCTCAAACGGGATTTACAGAACTCAGCCCCTTTCTGGCCTCTGGAAAGCCCAGCGCTGCTCTGAAGCCCTTTGTGTCAGCCTTTCTAGCCTGCGTCAGCCTCTGCGCTGCTCAAGAAGGGCCTGCGACACTCTAAGAGGAGTTACACCGTCCCTACACTGCCCTAGCTGGGACTGCGTCAGCCCTCCTGGCCTCCTATTGCCTTTGCATTGCACCTACTGCGCTCTCGGTTGCTCTGCATAGTTGCAGCCTCTACGCTGCTCTAGATTGCTCCTTCTCTGCCCTCGTTGTAATCTTGGTTTGAGACTAGACCATCCACCTCGCCAATACTGCCCCTCGCTGCAGCTAAAACACTTCTGAAATTCTTAGAAAAACCACGCCCTAGAATCTCAACTTAGCTTCAATGCTCTGCCAGTGTGTGTGTTCTCCAAATGACCCCAAGCCTTCTTCTTATACTTTTCTCGTTGGAAAACCAACGGTCGTAATCTAATCTCTAATCAACAGCTAAGATTAGAAGTTGCTTGATCCATGTCACTTAAGTCATTCTGATCACATGTTTAATTTAATTAACTTTAATCTTTTAATTTTCCTAAGTTAGACTTAGGGTCCTTCATTAAAAATATTAATTAATTAAATATCTCTTAAACTTGATGGAATTTCTTCAAACGTTTTTTGGGTCTTGGAGATCTTATGTACTCTAGTCCCTCCACAAAGTTTGGGAGCTAGAGAACATTTGATGCTACCTCAACAGCCCAAAATCTCAACACTCCCTCTTAGCGAGGAATGTGCTCTGGCAATGCACTTCACCCCAAAGTACTGCTCTGATCTCTGGTGTTGGTCTTTGCGCTAATGCTAGACCTGCTCCCCTTCATCACTGCGTTGTTGCTACTATTCTGTATTGTTACCCATGACTCTACCACCATCACTACTACATCCGTACTGCATCTCCCTCTCAAATTGTTGCATCGTGCTACCAAGTGCTGCACTGCAACTTAGTTGCTAAGAGTAAGCAACTAAAGGATCATCACCCAATCTTTGATAGACAAGTCAGTTGGGCTGCATCTCATCACTGAAGCTCCATAGGTTGTTGCTCTACGTCGTCTTCTGGAGGCTATTGCGCTGCTAAAGCTCTGCACTGCGTAAGCAAACCTCCTTTGCGTTGCCTCTGTGTTGTTGCCCTCTACGATGTTGTTGCATCTGCGCTATGCTACTCCCCCTTCAGTGCGTCAGCCTCTACCTCTGCTTCATCCGTGATCTTCTGAACCCACCGCTCCACTTGTCCCGGTACCGTCTTAAGGTTCCATAGCTCGTGTGATCCAAGAGTTGGGCTACTCAAAGATCCCACCAGCACTTTGTAGCTCCTCTACAGATCAATATCGCGCCACTTTCATGGTTCATGAGCGCTCTATGAAATTTTCAAGAGGAAAATATTTCTGCAACACTTGCTTTATTTCTCCTAGTTATGAGATAAATTATTTACAAATGCTTCAGTAAATTTTGAAATAAACACATTTGCAGATCTTCACTATCGTTAAGAGCATAAGAATAGAAAGATGATTTACACAAGTAGCACAATAGAAACAACCACATGAACACAGTTATTTGTGGACAATTGTCCCCGGAAAAACCCAATGTGGGAAAATCGATGCAGCAAATGAGGGTTTTATATTTATCTTCAGAAATGGAAAGTGCATTTACAAGAGTCTGATGAGCAAAGAAAAATTTGCAAACACCTGGTTGAATTTTCTGAACCTTCCAGACAAATTTCAAACCCTCGGGGTGACTTCCTTCACCCTATGCGTCATCCTCCTGACTTCTGCTTCCCAATAACTGACTCCTCTCTCCTCCTTCTCCTTCTACAACCTTGCCTCTACAAACTCACCCACTGAAATCGAATTCTCTTGTTTCAGAATCAATTTCCTTCGGGTACTGAGAGTGTCCCCAGCTTGATTTCCAAATGGCCCTCAAGTCTCTTCTTATAGTCTTCTCGCTGACGAATCAACGGCCAAGATTATATCGTTAATCAATGGCTTAAATTAAAAGATGACTTGATCTTCGTTTTCTAGAAGATTCACACTTTGCTCTATTAATACCCTTTAACTGATTAATTTCCCTAACTCTAAACTTAGGATCTGCATTAAAATAATTAATTATTTTAATAAAGTCGTATCCGAGTGGAATTTCCAAAACGATTTATGGGTTCTCTGGATCATTGATGTCCAAGCCTCTCTGAAAAAAAATGAGACTTAGAACACTTTCCGATGTTATAGAAATCAACACGCTCATGGCTACGTCATCATCAGATCCATCGTCTGCTACAGCAGCATTGGAACTAGAAGCTTCCTTGTCCTTCTTCCTTCGAGGACAATTACTGGCGAAGTGTCTAAGTTCACCACATTGGAAACATTATATCTTTGATAGATCACACATCTTTTTCCCTTGTTGCTTCTTTGATGTCGGGGTTGCATCTTCCTCATCTTGCTCGAACTGGTATTGTATTGCCTCTTGGTCATTCAGCGGATCCCCTCTTGTCGGAAGATAGCCCACATATTGTCCCAGTTAGGAAGATCCACTCTGCCCAAAGACTTTGGAAAAATGTTTCCCAGTCCTCTGTGACAGCATTTAGAGTCGTCCTCACCATGAAATCATCTTCTACCTTGACCCCCATGCTAGTCAGCTTGATTTCCAAATGGCCCTCAAGTTTCTTCTTATAGTCTTCTCGCTGACGAATCAACGGCCAAGATTATATCGTTAATCAATGGCTTAGATTAAAACATGACTTAATCTTCGTTTTCTAGAAGATTCACACTCTGATATATTAATACCCTTTAATTATTTAATTTCCCTAAGTTTAAACTTAGGGTCTGCATTAAAATAATTAATTATTTTAATAAGGTCATATCCGAGTGGAATTTCCACAAACGATTTATGGGTTCTATGGATCATTGATGTCCAAGCCTCTCTACCAAAAAATGAAACTTAGAACACTTTCCGATATTATAGAAATCAACACTCCCTCTTAGCAAGGAAAGTGTTTAAGCAAAGTACTAATGTACTGCTTTGACTCTACATCATCTGCTGCGCTGATGATGTCCTGGCTGCTGCCCCTCATCTCCGCGTTGTTGCTTCCTGTACTGCTGCCCTGCCATTGCATCATCCATACTGTAGCACCCTCTTCTTCTGAAGACCACCCTTTCCTCTAATGGAAGGGGTTCTCGACCATCCCCATCTTCTCTCTGAAGTGAGTGAACTTGATCTTACTTAGAGCCTTTGTGAGGATATCTACCACGTGTTCTCCTGTAGGAGTGTATCACAATTGTACTGCTCTCCTCCAGACATAGTCCCTGATAAAGTGACACCGAATGTCAATGTGTTTGGACCAGTCATGAAACACAGGATTTTCAGAGAGCTTAATGCAGCTATGATTATCACACATAACCCTAGTTGGTTCTATCCGTTTCTTGAGTAGGTTCAAGAGCAATTTGCAGAGCCATATGGCCTCGCACGAAGCTGTGCTTGCTGCCATGTACTCTGCCTCGGCTGAGCTCAGTACTATGGACTTCTGTTTCCTACTGCACCAGGAGGTCATTCCTGATCCAAGACTGAAACAGTACCCACTGGTACTCTTCTGATCTAATGTGCTTCCAGCCCAGTCTGCATCAGTGAACCCACTCAATTGGATCTCATTTCCCTTGGTGTACTTTAGCCCATACTCGACTGTCCCTCTCAAGTATCTGAGAACATGTTTCGCTGCTGCCCAGTGAGCCCTCCTTGGTTCCACCATGAACTGAATGAGGGTATTTACTGCATAACAGGTATCTGGTCTTGTATTGACCAGATACATCAATGATCCGATGAGCTGTCTATACATTGTGGGATCAGCCTCATCATCCTCCGATGTGTCTATCTTCTTCCAGTTAGTAATCATTGGCATGGCCACGGGTGTATAGTCTTCCATCTGAAATCTCTTCAGGATTTTTGTCGTTTATCTTCCTTGTCCTAGGAAGATTTCCCCTTTCTGCTACTAGACTTCTAATCCAAGAAAATAGTGCATCCGCCCTAGGTCCTTCATGTCGAATTATGTTTCCAGATTCTCCTTGCAGTCCTTGATGAGCTTGGATGATCCGATCAAAAACAAGTCATCCACATAAATAACAAGAATAAGCGGCTTATCTCCTACTCTCAAGTAGTATAAGTTGGGATCTGCGTCACTCTTGACGAACCCCATCTTCTGCAAGTAGCTATCAATCCAACCATACCATGCCCTAGGGGCTTGTTTTAAGCCATACAAGGCTTTCTTAAGTCTGCAAACATGAGTCTTCTGCTCATGTGTCTCGAAGCCCTCTAGTTGCTCTATGTACACTTCCTCTTCTATCACCCCGTTCAAGAATGCAGTCTTGACATCCATCTGGTGAATCTCCCATCCCATTTGCGCAGCCAGAGAGATGACGGATCTCATAGAAGTGTATCTCGCTACTGTAGCAAAGGTTTCTTCATAGTCAATGCCTTCCTTCTGGGCATACCCCTTAGCTACAAACCTTGCCTTGAACTTCTCTATGCTGCCATCTGCAGCACATTTGATCTTGTAGATCCATCTGGATCCTACAACTGATCTATCCTGGGGTCTAGGGACTACTTCCCATACATCATTTGTCATGATGGAGCTATACTCCTCCACCATGGCATCCACCCATACTTGATGCTCAGCTGCTTCCCCAAAGGTAGATGGTTCTCCAACCTAAGCTACCAGTGCCTGATATCTGTCAGGTTGTTTCCTTATCCTCTTTCCTTCTCTAGGGGCTCCAACAAATTCTTCTGCATCCCTAAGAATTTGTTGGAGTTCTCTGCTCGGTCTCCCATCAGTTGTGGGCGGTCTCACCTGTTGTTTCTCCTGTTCCTCGTCGGAGGAGCTTCCCTCAGAATTATTGTGCCTTGGAGAGGCACTTGACCTCTCCTCTATAGGTCGCTGAGGCTGTAACAGTGGATCTTCCTCAATCTATGTATCTGTGGCCATCTCTCGAGATTTCCTGAAGGCTCTCTCCTCCAAGAATTTTACATCCCTTCTTACCACGACTTTTCTGCTCTCTGGAACATAGATGCAATATGCCTTTGCATTCTTGCCATAGCCCATCAGAAAACCCTTCTCCGCAGTTTGATCCAAATTCTCTCTTTTAATCTGGAACGTGGCAGTACACTATGCTGCCAAATATCCTGATGTGGCTCACTTATGGCTTGCTGTGTGTGAACACACTCTCAGGAGTTACCTTTCCCAAAGCTCTATTGGGAACTCTGTTCTGAATATATATTGTTCTGTTGTAGGCCTCTGCCCATACGAATTTGGGCATATCTTGGTCGTACAACATTGCCCTTGCAGCTTCTATTATGGTCCGATTTTTCCATTCTACAACTCCATTTTGCTCTAGATTGTATGGAGTTGTCCATTCTCTCTTGATGCCCTCCTATGCACAGAAATTTGTGAAGACTTTATCGATATATTCTCCACCGTTATCTGACCGCAACTTCTTGATCTTATTTTCTGTAGAGTTCTCCACCAATGCTTTGAAATCTTTGAACCGATCAAAGACTTCATCTTTGGTTTTTAAAAAATAGATCCAAGTTTTCCTTGAATGATCATCAATGAAGGTGGCAAAATATTTTTCCCCAGTGAGAGTAGTTGTGGACATTGGACCGCAAATGTCAGAGTATATTAAATCTAATACACCTTTGGCTCTGTTGCTGCTTTTTGGAAATGTTGCCTTAGTGTACTTCCCTAGTACGCATCCCCTGCAAACTTCGTCTTTCTTCGTGTTGAGTTCAGGAGCCCCTATGACATATTTTTGAGAATCCCCAAGGCTCCATGATGTAGATGCCCCATCCTTTTGTGCCATAATTCATTCAGATCTCTGTCATCTATACTACCGATCAGGGCCACCAGAGATTCAAGCTGGAGCTTATATAGCTTGTGACTCCTTACTCTGATTTGTGCCTTTTTGCTCCAGTTAGGGTGTTTGACATACACCTTATCTCTAATAAAGTATATGTCATAGCCCTTGTTCTGAAGTTGAGACACTGAGAGTAAATTCATCCCCAACCCTGGTACATGCAAAACATTCGTGGCTCGAATCTTGTTGTCATTCTCGGTCTGAAATGTTACGGTACCTCTCCCGATGGGAGTAAATTTTGCCTTATTTCCCATAGTTATCTGGAAATTCATCTCTTCTTCGTGGTAGCTCGAAAAACATTCTCGAACTCCCGTCATATGAGCAGATGCTCCACTGTCAATATACCAAACACTTGGAGGAGTTGTGCTCGATACACAGGCAAGATCTTCCTCTAGTCTAGATGCCAGCACCTTCATGTCGTGTTCTCTCAACATTTCTGCGTGCTCTGGAGGACTGCTTGAGTCCCTTTGACTGCGTGAACCATTCCGGATGATGGAACTTTGGTCCATGGAAGATCCTCCCTTTCTGTTTTTAACACTTTGCTCTGATACCATGTGAAATTTTCAAGAGGAAAATATTTCTGCAACACTCGGTTTATTTCTCCTACTTATGAGATAAGTAATTTACAGATGCTTCAGTAAATTCTGAAATAAACACGTTTGCAGATCTTCACTATCATTAAGAGCATAAGAATAGAAAGATGATTTATACAAGTAGCACAATAGAAACAACCTCATGAACACAGTTATTTTTGGACAATTGTCCCCGAAAAAACCCAATGTTGGAAAACTGGTGCAGTAGATGAGGGTTTTATATTTATCTTCAGAAATGGAAAGTACATTTACAAGAGTCTGATGAGCAGAGAAAAATTTGCAAACACCTGGTTGAATTTTCTGAACCTTCCAGACAAATTTCGAACCCTCGGGGTGACCTTCTTCACCCTCTGCGTCATCCAGCGTTGGAGCAAAGCGCAATCCCTCTCTGGACTGCGTGATTCTGCATGGAGGGGTTCTTACTACTGATTAGCTCACCCTTCCCTTCATCCTCCTGACTTCTGCTTCTCGATAACTGACTCCTCCCTACTCCTTCTGCTTCTGCAACCCTACCTCTACAAACTCACCCACTGAAATCGAATTCTCTTGTTTCAGAATCTATTTCCTTCAAGTACTGAGAGTGTCCCCAGCTTGATTTCCAAATGGCCCTCAAGTCTCTTCTTATAGTCTTCTCGCTGACGAATCAACGGCCAAGATTATATCGTTAATCAATGGCTTAGATTAAAAGATGATTTGATCTTCGTTTTCTAGAAGATTCACACTCTGCTCTACTAATACCCTTTAATTATTTAATTTCCCTAAGTTTAAACTTAGGGTCTGCATTAAAATAATTAATTATTTTAATAAAGTCATATCCGAGTGGAATTTCCACAAACGATTTCTAGGTTCTCTGGATCATTGATGTCCAAGCCTCTCTGACAAAAAATGAGACTTAGAACACTTTCCGATGCTATAGAAATCAACACGCTCATGGCTACGTCATCATCAGAGCCATCCTCTACTACAGCAGCCTTGGAACTAGAAGCTTCCTTGTCCTTCTTCCTTTGAGGACAATTATTGGCGATGTGTCCAAGTTCGCCACATTGGAAACATTTGATCTTTAACAGATCACGCTTCCTTTTCCCTTGTTGCTTCTTTGATGTCGGGATCGCATCTTCCTCATCCTCCTTCCTCATCTTTCTTGAACCGGTGTTGTACTGCCTCCTGGTCATTCGGCGAATCTCCTCTTGTTGGAGGATAGCCCACATATTGTCCCAGTTAGGAAGATCCACTCTGCCCAAAAGACTTTGGAAAAATGTTTCCCAGTCCTCTGTGACAGCATTTAGAGTCGTCCTCACCATGACATCATCTTCTACCTTGACCCCCATGCCAGTCAGCTGATCTCGAATCGACTGCAGTCTGAATAGGAAAGGATCGATTTCCTCTCCCTTAGACATCATAAATAACCTCAGTTGGTTCTCCAGAAGCATCTTCCTCTGGACAGACTTCCCTTGATACAATGTAGTTAAAGCTTCCCATATTTCATGAGTCGTCGTCTTCTGGGCTATGTGTGGTACCACATGATCTTTGACCCCATCCATGATGAAGCGCTTGGCATGTGTCGTTGCTTCATTATACTCTGCCAGGAGTTTCACATTGGTCGATGTAGCCAAGACTTTCTCTGCATGCTCCCTCAAGTCGTATGCCTCGAGGACTACCAGGATTCTGGCCTTCCAGATAGAAAAGTTGGACAGGTCGTCCAACCTATCCTGATCACGCAGTTTGTGTGGCGCCATCTGCTCAGAAATTTTTCGAAACAGATCCTCCTCTTTCTGCTAGAGATTCAGATCTAGGGTCCTTGGCAAGAAAAGCACCCTCTGCTCACTTTAACAACTTATTTCCTCATTGGAAATCTGCCAAAAACAACAAATCAACTCTCTATGATCACTCTACGATCGATCTTCAGATTTCTTTGGCAATGAAATCTAGTGAGAAGTTATTCTCCCCCCGCTCTTTGTCAACTTAGCTTAGGTTTAACTCTGCACCGACAGAATCTTCACCCTACCAGCAACTGCTGAAGATATGCAACTCAATTTCCGGTTCACAGAAGTTTGCACAACAATCAAATTCTGGACTACATCAACCTGGTTGGCCTCTACGTGAGCAGACTGGCTCAACGCAGCGCAGGATGCTCCTACATCCTTTTGGAAGACTCTGTGTTGTCTCTGCATCACCCAGCTGGGATTGCGTCAGCCCCTACGTGGCTCTTGTTGCCTCTGCATCCTTCTGCTGCTGCGCTGCCCTCTCCGGATTATCTGCTACTGTTGCTGCTTTCTGCAACACAAATTTCTTCAGTCGTCTTGCTTGAGATTCAGCGTAATCTACAATCACTCTGATACCATGTGAAAATTTCTGAATTTACTAAACAGAAACCCTACTGTAAAACATTGATTTACTTCTCCTACTTGCATAAGTTATTAATATGAAAAATTCAGCATTAATATCAAAAAAAATACAGTTAACAGCCTACACATACAAATCAAGTATTGAATAACATGCTCAATGACAAAGTGACAGACAAAGATTTTCTGGAGTCTGGACAAATGTCCCTGGAAAAACCCAATGCGAGAAAATCGGTGCTGCTAGCTTCTGGAGGGTTTTTATTATTATGCAGATTCTAAGTACAACAAATTTTGTAATATCCCCAAATGGGATATTTTACTAAATTTGCATAAATTTACTTGAACCCCAAAATATGCCATAAAATCAACATGCATTTGACAGAAGATTACCATGTAAAATTAAACACATAAACACTGTAATCCAATACCCATAGAACAGGAAGAATCTCAGCTTTTATTATAAATAATAACGGGGTTTACATATAGATCTGACCCAGAAAGAGCTGAGATGGAAAACTGGCCAACAATACAATTTGCTACACGGCGATGGCCTCCAAAACTGAACTACTGCACTCTCCCTCTGGCAACAGCTACCACTAAATCCACTCAAGCACCTGTTGAAGATCCAAATGATCCTCACTCCAATATCCCTGAAGCTCTGCGAAACTTCTAAATGAAGTCTCCTCAAAGAGAGTTGGGTTTCCGTCCAACACTCACAAATCACGCGAGGGTTTCCGTCCTGGGGCTACGGCTGAAGTAGAGAACCACGTCTCAAACCTCTCATACAAGAAAATGATATGATCCAAAGATATCTCTCAATGGCCTACTCCCTTTCTTTTATAGATCTCTTGGGGACTTCTAGAGCATTATTTTATTATTATTTTATTCATGGAGCACTTTTCCCTCTTATTAAAATATTCCTTTTTAATGCAGAAAAAGGTAAATCGGCTACCACGCCTCCTCTGGTCACTGAAACCCATGTGCAACTGTCCCACCATGTAGGTATCCTCGTCCCGGTTCCAATGAGCTATTACACTAAGGTGTTCCATCATGTATTCCTCCCGGAATTCCCGGAATGCCACCTTGAGCGTAATCAGCTGAGTTAAGCCCAGAAATAACTCAAATTTCTGAAAGTTGTCGGAATGCACCGGAACAAAAGCCAAACTGCTCGAATGATGGAATATATCAAGTAAATGTCAACCGACCGCACAGAAACTCCTCAAAACTCCTCCAAAATGCCCCTGGGCCCGCTGATGACACCAACCTGTACAACTGACCGGTCGGCTTCTAACTCTGGAAATCCATCCTAGCTCTGTCATAGGTGACACCAAAAAAGGGAATATTACAGACCTTCTGCCCCAAGATTGCTTGCTCTCAAACAATCCAAATATGTGGGCCACACTGTTGGCCCGCTGCAACTTAGACCCAATGACCGGATCCCATACAAACCCATGGGTACTGCTATGCACCTGTGTCAAGCCACTCGGAATAGACCCCTCGATGTCAGGATCCCAAACTGATCTCTCACTGTACCAGTCAACAAACAATCCTCCCAAACCCCAATGCCACCATGGCCAATCATCGCCCAAGTCCAACGGCTCGGACTGCACACTACCTCTGGTTATAGATGATGCCCCAAGAAGTGAAGTCTGCCAACAAGCAGTGATGCTCCCTGGCTCCTGCTGTGATGTACCTCTAACTGTATAAGCTGCCCCACCAACTGCGTACCAACTCATCACCTCTCTCCAATCCAAGTCCTGACTCAATCCCACGTTGATCCTGCTCTCCTGAAATCGGGATGTTGTGTTGAAGAAGCGATGACATGTGCCCCACTGCTAGCTGGAATCTGTAACATTTGGTATGTCTAAGGGCCCCTGCTCTATTGTGCTCCCTACGAAGAAAATCGTGCCATCAAGAGGGTACCAGGTCATGATCTCCCGCCAATCTATCCTGGAAGAAGAATCCAATGTAGTGTCAACTGCATACGGAATATGCCCAAAGAATTGTCGCCAACTCATAATCAACTCACGCTGCTCTGTCCTGTCTGCCAACGAAAGTTGCCTGTAGAAGAAAGCCCCTCTCTCTATAATGGGCCAAAGTGGGCAAGATATGCTGCAAGCCCTATTCATGTACTCCTGCACCATGCTACTCCCTAAGGGTACCGCAGCTCTGCTGACTGCATGTGCACCTATCTGCACCTCATCAATGTGTCGGCCTAGAGATGGATGCTCCACCATCTCCAACAGCTCCTCCCACTCCTGATCAGGAATGTCATGCTCCTACTGTCTACTAGCCCCCTGCAAAACCATCCCATCAACCTCCAACACCTCCAGAGGATATGGATCTGCAACTGCTGTCACCGTACTCAATGTTTGTGCATCTGACTACTCCACCTCAATGGCTGACCCCAAGGTTAGCCGCAGATCCATCATAGACTCAATGTGAGCGCCCATCTGGCTCTCCCCCAAAGGAATATCATGCCTGATGTGCATAGTATCCTCTTCTGTTGACTCAGGCTCCATCATATGTTGCTCTGGCTAAATCGTCACAAGTGACTCATCACCCAGAGTATCTCCCGTAGAGTCCCCTGACTGCTCACCCTGCACACTGGAACACAGCTCCAGTCTACTGTCATCATCTCTGCATGACTGCTCTCGCTCCCCAGAAACATCCTCAGCTGATCCCATGGACTCATCTGAAAAAGAGTCCTCATCCTGGCATACCGAAGGAACGTCTACCTGCTCTACCTCTACCACCTCATCTGCATCTCTCAAACATGAGTGATCAGGCCCCCAAGGTCCTTTGCAAATGAAGCAAAGTCCCTTCCTCCTCAGCTCATTTATGCTATCAGATCCAAAATCCTGGAGCAGCTCCTCCCTAGTCAACTGTCACCTGAAAAGCTCAATGTTCTGCTCAACTAGCCCTTGGGCTAGCTCATAAGCAGCGAGCAAGACCAACTGCTCTCTCCTCCAAATGCTCAACAACCGGGTCTGCAACTCTCAGCGAATGGTTTCATGGTCTCCCATACATGACAACAAGATGGACTGCATGTGTGCTATGACGGTGTCAGGATGATGTCTCCTAATGCTGAAGAAGCATTGGAACATCTGCAAAATCAAGTCATCACACTCAAGGTCAAACATGATGAGATAAGTCTCAATTGTGGCCACACTCCATAAAATCTCAAGCTTCTTCCCGAAGGTAGAGCCTGCACTATTGTCCAAATCCTGAAAAGTCTCTACTATCAAACTCATAATTCTCCTCATAACATCATCATTGTATGGAGCTATAGGTGCGGTCAACTTCATGATGTTACTGAAGCTTAATGCAACTGGAAGTCCGACCCTCTCACACGGTTCCTCCAAGAATTTGGGTTGTATAAGAGCAAGCATGGCTGGTTTTAGAGCCCAAATCAGTTTCTGCCCTTCTTCTTGGCTTATTTTGGATAGAAGTTCATTAAGCTCATTTAGTTTGGACAAAACTCTCCATGTCATCTTCATGTGTTTCAAATCTGTCCCAAGTGCAAAAGTTTTGTGACCAATCTCGAACTCTTCCTGCAAACCTTTTGACTATCCTTTTTGAAGGATGGCACAAATCCCTCTTGAAAGAGGTCTGTTGTTCTGCTTAGTTTCTGGGGGTGTGCCATGGTTAATTTCTGTGTTCAATCTTCTCAATTTGTTTAGGAGTTCCTCCATCACGGAATGTTTGCATGAGAACATTATTTTCTGAGTTTGCTATATATTTTCCAGTGAAGTGTTTTAGCAAACAGGTTGCTTGCACAGTGTTGTACGTGCAATTCTGAGTTGTTTCAACTCAGTATTGCGTTTCTGAGTTGTTGTAACTCAGTATTACATATGTAATGGAGCAAGGAACCCTTCCTCCCATTCATACATTACATGCTCAGAACAAAATATAATGCAACGCTGTGATTTTGTGAGAGAACCTGATTTGGAAGCGCTGCAAATTGTTACTGCGTATTAGCTTACTGCTATAATCTCTGAATAGGCATGGAATACACGTCCAACCGTTAAGAAAACTCATGAGGGCTCTAAACTGAAAACAAGCGACTCTGAATGTTATGTAAATTTTATTAATTGTTAGTTAGATATAGTTATATTAGGTTTTATTAGTGAAAGGGCATGATCAAAGATCATGCCTCTTCGCCAAGGGACACCTTGAGGCTATATTTAAAGCCTAGGTGATCCCTCATTGTAATCATCTCTTATCTTCATCATTAATAATATATATTTATCAAGTTTACCAGAGTTTTTACACTCCATTGGTATCGGAGCCATCGCTCTTTGGATCTGTGTGATCATCAAGTTAAAAAAATTTCGAAGGAAATTTCAGAAATTTTTTTAAACAAGTGCAGAATTACTTTCCGAACTGTTCAGCAACCATTTCAGAATTTTAAATTCTGTAATTGAAGACGCCAGCAGTTTATTTATTGGAAGTTCCCACACTACACTACATTCCGTACACACAGCAAACTCCTACACTACATTCCTTACGCCCTCCCCCTCACATATTTAAAGGAGTTATTTAAATTCCTACACTACATTCCTTACACCCTCCATACACCTCCGACTGTTACATTTAATTTAAAGGAGTTACAGCCGCTTATACTCCATTGGCATACCTGTCACTTGCGTAGTGGACGTTCACAACATAATCTCCTCACACACCGTCCCCACAGCTCTGCCTTTTGCTGCAAACTCCGCCCAACAAAACAAAACTTACGTTTAAAAAAAAAAAAAAAAAAAAAAATCGTTGCTTGTGGCTTGGTGGTATAGACGCTTGGTAACTCCAGATCGATTAACTCCAGATCGGCATCGTATATTACTAAAAAATTCGGAACAGGCACATTTTAAAAAAACGATTTTGAACTATCGTGTCATTTGGGTGGGGACGATTCAAATTTAAATCGATTTTGTTTTTTACACTCCATTCGTGGAGGAGGTGCGACTTACGGAAGATTGGTATTCGACTTTTACACAAATCCCACAGGTATATTTCTGCAAACCGGAATAGTAAAGCCGCGTATCAAAATTGAACCGGAATAATAAACCGTCACTCCTTAACCCGCCACCCATTCCACTGTCATTCCCATCTCCCTTCCATACTTCCGCCCGAATTGGATATACAGGAACAGGAACATTCGACAATTCTCTGATTGCTGTGATTCTGTCGTGCACTTCTGTCGTGGAACAGTGTGTGACTGTTGAGCAGCGTTATATTAAAAAAAAATCGATTTGTTTTAAAGAAACGGTGTGTCTTTTCAAAACGGAACTTGACGGGCACATTTAAAAACAAAAACGATTTTCTTTTAATTATATAAAATATATAATATATAATTAAATTGATAATTATATATATATATATATATTATAATTATATAATTCATTTATATATTATATAATTCTCATTTAAAAATTATATATATATATAATAATTATATAATTCAATTATATATATTATATAATTTTTAATTAAAAATTATATATATATAATAATTATATAGTTAAAAAAAAATAATAATAATAATAATAATTAATTAATTATTACTTAATTAATTAAATTTAAAGGAGGAGTGAAACTGGCAGAAAAATACTCCCCACCTCATACACGTTCGATGTCGTCATCAATGTCAATGGCTGAATTCCAGAAAAAATTGGGGGATCTCGAGAAACAGATCACTAATAATTCCGAAGAATTCGGGAAAAGATTAGTCGATCTGGAAGGGTACAGTTTCAGGGCACTCCAACGACATCAAAAAAATTCATGATACGACAAATCGAATAGAAAGACAAATGTGGCTAAATCATCACGAGGCCACAGAAAAGCTTAGCGAAGCAATGAACAAGATGACAGAGCATAGCGAAGTAATGAGCAATATGACAACACTCTTCAATAAGCTAAATGATAAAATAGATAAGTTAAGTCAGACACAATTCCCAACATCTCCTAACAGGGAACAAAATCAACAAAACAGTTCCGCAGATTCAGGGAACTCGAAAGAGCATCAGGAAAAAACCGATTCCCCACATCATCAAGAAGATGGTAATGCAGATTTTCAAAATAAGCAACTCTGGAATGCATTCGCTAATCAATATCCCCTTCTTGTTCCACCATTAGCATATCAGCGCAAAGCCAAGATCGACCTACCCAAATTTGATGGTAATGAAAAGAATAGCGTTGCATGGCTTAATAAAGCGGAAGAATATTTTGAGATTTATGACATTACTAGTGATGATGAAAAAATCAAACATGCTTCCATGAAAATGGAAGGAGAAGCATATAATTGGTATATGTGGTGGAAAAAGACGACGATCGCTATCAGTTGGAGGAAATTTAAGGATGCGTTCTTCAAAAGGTTTCAAGGCATAAAAGAAGAAAAGTTATTTTCAACGTTTATCAAATTACGCCAAAAAGGAGATGTGGATGAGTACACGCGAGAATGGGAGACCTTGGCAACACGAGTACCTGGATTGTCGGAATCTCGTCTAATCCAGTCTTACATCTCAAGACTTAAAATCCACATACAGGAAGAGCTAGAACTACATGAAATTACGTCCGTAGAAGTAGCAAGGCAAAAAGCAAAAGCTGCTGAAAAGAAATTTGAAAGATTATCAAAACCAGAAAAAGTATATTCGAGACGACGGTTTCCTCAATATGAAAATGTAGTTGACACAACATATGTCCCTGTCCATCCTCGTGAAGACGAAAAATCTAGTCTGGAAAAACAAAGAATACGAGAGGGTAAGTGCAAACGTTGCGGTGAAAACTGGGACCCTAAGCACAGATGTGCTAATGGAAAAGCAAAAAATCTATACAGTTGTGAAGCAACTAACGACACTAACAGTACTGATTCGTGTATAGAAGGATTAGAAGACAATTTAGAGTTCTCTCCCGAAGTGGAGGGCGAAACTATTCCGCAAGTATCCTTATCGGCTATGACAGGCATATTACAACCTCAAACCCTAAGGTTAAGAGGACATATTAAGAACAACAATGTAATGGTTCTAATAGACACAGGCAGCACGCACAATTTTCTAGATTCCACCATGGCCAAAAGACTCAACCTCTTTACTTTTCCCATGCCTAATATGAACGTAATGGTGGCCGATGGTAAGAAGATTGAACAAGTAGGAAAATGCCATAAAGTCAAATTGCAGATTAAAGACTTTCATTTAGAATCTCCATTCTACACCGTTCCATTACGAGGAGTAGATGTGGTCTTAGGAATTCAATGGCTACGAACTCTAGGTACTGATTCTGCCAACCATCAGAAGCAGTTTATAAGTTTTAAGTGGAAGGGGCAGAAATACAAGTTGTATGGATTCCAAGCCCCAGAAAATCAAGTCGTATCTTCCTCTCTGATGACGAAGATGATTCAAATAGGAGTGCCACCATCTACAGTACAATGTCATCAGTTAGAAATGTTACCTTCAAAAGGGAGCCACGAAGAGTCGCCAGAAGTCAAGACAGGATCCGACCCTGTCGATATCAGATATTTTCACTATCCAGATCAACAAAAGATTGAACTCAAGAATATGCTCCACGATCTTTTTAAAATGTGGGAAGCGAGAGCCCGCCACTCAAGAAAACCAGGCATTCGTCAACATTGTCCATCGTTACATATGCTTTGAGGACAAAGCATCTTTAAGAGAGGGGCAATGTTATGTAAATTTTATTAATTGTTAGTTAGATATAGTTATATTAGGTTTTATTAGTGAAAGGGCATGATCAAAGATCATGCCTCTTCGCCAAGGGACACCTTGAGGCTATATTTAAAGCCTAGGCGATCCCTCATTGTAATCATCTCTTATCTTCATCATTAATAATATATATTTATCAAGTTTACCAGAGTTTTTACACTCCACTGAACTTCTGACCCCTACGCTGACGTTTCCCACAAGAAAAAAATAAATTCCCACAGCTCCCACGTTCAGTAAGAAAATATCCACAAATTCCTTTGTTTGATGATTACCTCCAACAATGGTAATCACATTGTACTCAGCCTTTCTTGGAAATTCATTCTTCAGAAATCGATTCACATGTAGGTGGAGCCCAGCTTCAAATTGTGGCCTAGATGCTGGAAATTCCGCTAATTTGACGTTGCTTCTGGTGTTGACTATTTTGGCACTGCTGATTCTGACAACGCTCAACACTTCTGTGATTATGCTGCAACTACAGTTGTCACCCGGGATAGAGTGTATGATCGGCCTTTGCATAGACGGAATTGCTCATTCGCAACTTCTCATTAAGCTTTACCCTAACGAGGTATCAAATTCTCCATTCACTGATACTTTGTTGAAGGCTCCGTTTAACTGGCGTATGAGATAATTCGTGGTCATTCAATTCAACATCTGGCAATGCATTGTGCTTTGACTTTGGACGGTTTTCCTGAAGGATCGGAATAACTTGTTGGGCTCAATAAAAGATGGCTAGTCAGTTTCTTGTCACCCTAGGATGACCCTGCGACTGGTTTTGCGGCACATAGAATTTATGTGACTACTTTAATAAGAACAAAGCTCGGCTGGCTTACATCGAAATATCAGCCCCGCATACAATTCAAAAATCGGGATTCCATGTAATTTAACTCTGCCAATTACGGCCCTGGCTAACTTTGTCGGCTCCAAATAAATAGAATGAATCGACTTAAGGCTTCGAAAAAATTTTGGATGGCTCCCTCAGAAGAATACTAATACACGGTTCAATCCACCTGTGATAGGCTTGCCGCTCAACGTTTCTCCATTCCAGAATTTGCTAAACAAAAACTCATGATTTTCTTCTTTCGAGTGCGGAATGCAAATCGAGCAAATCTTTTTTCTTTTTCTTTTTTTCTTTTTCTTTTTTTTTAATACAGGTATTACTACTACTTTACCCCATAAGATCCACACTACTGTTATGATCTTAAACAATTGGAAACATTAATTCTCAATCTTTATGGATGTATTGCTGTGACTAAACCCGACAATTAGGCACCTTGAAAAACAACGGCAACAAACTGAAATCCTCGAAACTGAAACCCCGCACGCTCAGCCAAGACCATGGCTCTGATACCATTGTAATATCCCCAAAAGGGATATTTTACTAAATTTGCATAAATTTATTTAAACCCCAAAATATGCCATAAAATCAACATGCATTTGACAGAAGATTGCCATGTAAAATTAAACACATAAACACTGCAATCCAATACCACATAGAACAGGGAGAATCTCAGCGTTTATTATAAATAATAACGGGGTTTACATATAGATCTGACCCAGAAAGAGCTGAGATGGAAAACTGGCCAACAATACAATCTGCTGCACTACTACACGGCGATGGCCTCCAAAACTGAACTGCTGCACTCTCCCTCCAGCAACACCTACCACTGAATCCACTCAAGCACCTGTTGAAGATCTGAATGATCCTCACTCCAATATCCCTGAAGCTCTACGAAACTTCTAAATGAAGTCTCCTCAAAGAGATTTAGGTTTCCGTCCAACACTCACAAATCACCCGAGGGTTTCCGTCTTGGGCTACCGCTGAAGTAGAGAACCACGTCTCAAACCTCTCATACAAGAAAATGATATGATCCAAAGATATCTCTCAATGGCCTCCTCCCTTTCTTTTATAGATCTCTTGGGGCCTTCTAGAGAATTATTTTATTATTATTTTATTCATGGAGCACTTCTCCCTCTTATTAAAATATTCATTTTTAATTCAGAAAAGGGTAAATCGGCTACCACGCCTCCTCAGGTCACTAAAACTCGTGTCCAACAATCCCACCATGTAGGTATCCTCGTCCCGGTTCCAATGAGCTATTACACTAAGGTGTTCCATCATGTATTCCTCCCGGAATACCACCTTGAGCGTAATCAGCTGAGTTAAGCCCAAAAATAACTCAAATTTCCAAAAGTTGTTGGAATGCACCGGAATGAAAGCCAAACTGCTCGAATGATGGAATATATCAAGTGAATGCCACCCGACCGCATAGAAACTCCTCAAAACTCCTCCAAAAAGCCCCTCGGCCCACTGATGACACCAACCTATACCTGTGACCGGTCGGCTTCTAACTTTGGAAGTCCATCCTAGCCCTGTCATAGGTGACACCAAAAAAGGGAATATTACGAATTTGGGCACCAAATTGGCTAACCCAATAGAGAAATATAAACAGCAGCAATACCTCTATCCCAGAGACAGAAAACTGTGACTGATTCACACCCTCAAACGGGATTTATAGAACTCAGCCCCTTTCCAACCTTTGGAAACCCCAGCGCTACTCTGAAGCCCTCTGCGTCAGCCTCTGCGCTGCTTAGGAAGGGCCTCCGTCACCCTAGAAGGGGTTACGCTACCCCTGAGTTGCCCTAGTTGGGCCTGTGTCAACCCTCCTGGCCTCATGTTGCCTCTGCGCTGCCCCTGCTGGGCTCTCGGCTGCTCCGCATAGCTGCTGCCTCTGCGTTGTTCTGGATTGCTCCTTCTCTGCCCTCGTTGTACTCTTGCCCTGGGACTAGACCATCCCCCTCACCGATATTGCCCCTCGCTACAGTTGAAACACTTCTGAAATTCTTAGCAAACCATGCCCTTGAATCTCAGCTTAGCTTCAGTGCTTTGCCAATGTGTGTGTTCTCCAACTGACTCCAAACCACCTTCTTATACTTTTCTCGTTGGAAAACCAACGGCCGTGATCTAATCTCTAATCAACGGCTAAGATTAGAAGTTGCTTGATACGCATCACTTAAGTCATTCTCATCACATATTTAATTTAATTAACTTTAATCTTTTAATTTTCCCAAGTTAGACCTAGGGTGTTTAATTAAAAAGATTAATTAATTAAATATCTCTTAAACCTGATGGAATTTCTTCAAACTCTTTCTGAGTCTTGGAAATCTTATGTACTCTAGTCCCTCCACAAATTTTGGGAGCTAGAGCACATCCGATGCTACCTCAACACCCCAAAATCTCAACAAACTATCTAGATCTAGATCTAGATCTAGAATACTGTCGATGACTGATCTGATACAACTGTGACTGCGGTACGAATGAGTGATGACATTGCGCAAGCAACTGATTGAGAATCAAATTCAATCTGCCCAATATCTCTCAGAGTCGCGGCCTTAACAAAGCCTTCTCGCGTTTTTGAGGCTCTAAGTCACTACCACAGAGTTTTGTGCCTGCGGCTTAGGGTCTTAAAACCTTAGAACCTTGGTCGAGCCCTAAAGCCTTCCTACCAGCGGGTTTCCCAGCTGAGTCGCGACCTCAACAAGTCTAGCTCACGGCTTTAGCCCAACAGACCCGCCACCTCAAGTTGTCATGCTCACGTCCCTGACTCAAAATACCCAGATCTGAAATATGCCTCTGTCTGTGATCCTAAACCACTGCGCGAACCTCTTGCGACATACCTGTGCGAGCCAGAAAATAGAAAATACGACCAATAACCAAAACAGCATGAAGAAGATCTCATGAGCGAATGTGTGAAAATGAGCTTGGGGTCGCTTCTAATTATAACTTTGTGACAGAACGCTTGGGGCTTTGACCGAATCAACATGCGGTTAGGCCAACTCATAAAATAATAAAATAAATCATAACTTAAATTCTGCTTAACTGATTGGAACAATCTATAGACCGATTTTGATCCTCTCGAAAAGAGGAATCTAATTAAAATATTATGTTAATCATCTAAGCTGTCTAATGTGGAATTTGACCCTAGTTGCAAAAATTAACACTCCCTCTCAACTAGGAAGAATTCCACTATGCAATTTCTGCTAGTAGATCTCTGCATCAAGGTGTCATTAGGGCTCAACTCAATCTGCTAAAACTTTCTCGAATCTAAGAAGAAGAAGAAGAATTGGGGAGCAATAGCTTCTACCCGCATCTAGCAATAGGATAACTCATCTCACAGGCGAGCACATCTCCGACCCTGGAGTTTCATCGAGGAGCATAGTCTCAACCCGGAATCACAAAAGGGGAGTAAATCTCAACCCAATCTTGTCGTCTACCGATCTTCCCATCAGTGGCTTTCATCAGTCAAGTGGTAGAACACTTGCATCATAATCCAGCTTGGATGAGATACCAAACTTACCAAGAGGTAAGGATCACACACCTCTAAGCCTCCTCAACCCATTGGCCAAATGGGGAGGGTCGATCCCAGCAAGCTCCTCTTGTGGGTATGATGTCAACTAGGGTATACTCTGTAACAACCAATGGTGGGGGAAATACTCGACTTGTCAAACCAGACAAGGATCACACACAACCCATGAGTGACAGATAGGGGAGCTACATTCTTCAACCCTATTGTCCAGAGTTCCTTCAACCCTAGGAGCCCTTCATCTCAATTCCTCACCTTGAGAGCTCAAGCGGGGTAGGAAGAGCTTGCTTAGTGTCCTCGATCAGCGTTGCCCCTTATCCGGAGGGGCTACATACGATAGTCCAAGTTGTTCTCTGAAAAACAAGAACTTCCCTTTCGGTAATGCTTTGGTAAGAATATTTGCAGTAGGATCATTTGTCGCAATGTGTTGGAGTCTAACAGTTCCTCTCTGCACCATGTCACAGATGAAGTAATATCAAATCTCAATATGCTTGGACTTGTCATGAAATACAAGATTCTCTGCCAACCGAATTTCGCGCTTGTTATCACAGTATATCACTGTAGTGTCCAACACTTGACCAAGGAGCTCACCAAAGAGCTTCCTTAACCACAGCTTGTTGTGCTGGCAGCAATGTACTCTGCTTTTGCGGTGCTCAAGCTCATCCAGGATATCATGGCAAAACCAAGACTGAAACAACATCTAGATGTACTCTTTCTGTCAATCACATTACCTGCCCAGACAGTACAATGAATCCATGAAGTTGGATATCTCCAGCATAGTATCTCAAACCAAGTGTGATCGATCCATGTAAGTATCTCAATACATGCTTGCCAGCTATCCAATGCGCATGAAGGGGCTCGGTCATGAACTGACTCAACGTGTTTACTGCATAACATATATCCGGACGGGTGTTCACAAGGAACATCAGAGCCCCAGTCAATTGTCGGATGGATTCTTTAGATCAGGTCCAGTTGTTTTACGGCACAACTTCTTGAAGTTCATTTCCATTGGACTGGCCATGGTTTTGCATTCAGTCATACCAAACCTTTCCAATATCTTTACCACATACTTTCCCTGTGAGAGAAATATTTCACCGGGCCTTTTGCCATACCTCAAGGCCCAAAAAGTAATGCATGAGACCTAGGTCTTTCATTTTGAATTCAGTGGCTAGCTTCCTATTGCATTTGATTATCAATGGTTCACTTCCTATTAAGAATAAATCGTCAACATATAGAACCAGAATTAAAGGCATACCATGAACAACCTTAAAATAGAGGTTGGGATCAGCATTGCTTCTAGTGAAACCCAGTTTCATTAGATAGTTGTCAATGCGAGCATACCAAGCTCAGGGAGCTTGCTTCAATCCGTATAGTGCTTTCTTCAACCTGCACACATGTGATGTGCGATCTTCCACCTCAAATTCTTGAGGTTGTTCCACATAGACTTCTTCCTATAACATATCATGGAGGAAGGCGGTTTTTACATCCATTTGATGAAGTTTCCATCCTTGATTGGCAACAAGGGAACCTATCGAGCGGATAGTTGTATATTGAGCCACGAGCAAATATATCATCGTAATCTTCTCCCTCTTTCTGAGAGAAACCATGAGCTACGAACCTTGCTTTATACTTTTCGACGCTGCCATCAATTCCATGCTTGAGTTTGAACAACCATTTCGAAGTCACAACAGACTTCCCATATGGTCTTGGCACAACATCCCACACATCGTTTTTCACGACTGATTCATATTCTTCGGCCATGGCATCCTTCTAGGCTTGCTCTTTGAGTGCTTCTTCAAATGAGGATGGTTCAGCTTATATAATGGTACTCATAGCTGCAACATAACCCTGATACCTACAAGGTTCCTTCCTTTCCCTGAATGATCAACAAACAGGAATACTCCTCCCACTATCATGCAGAGTGTCATGAAGCCAAAATGGTGTTTTCCTTGAAGGAGGATCACTGGGAGGTGGATCTAATGGATCCATAGGTTCCATGGGCGTATCATCATTTCCTGACTCGGGCATAGAAGGGATATCTAGAATATCCTTATCAACATCATCTTCCTTAGGAGCTGGAGGAAGATCTCTTGCTTTACAAAGTGCTGCATCTTCATCGAAGGTTACATCTCTGCTAATTTCAACCTTCCTTTGACCAAGAATGTAAATTCTATAAGCCTTGGAGTTTTCACAATAACCCACAAATATGCATTTTCTACCTGTAGCTTCTAGCTTATTTCTTTTGTCTTTCGGCACATGAAAGAATACAGGGCATCCAAATATGCGAAGATGATTGATGTCTGGATTGTTACCTGTGAAGATTTCCTCTGGAGTCTTATTCCTCAGCGCTTGATGAGGTACTCAGTTCTGAATATATACAGCATCATTTGTTGCTTCAGCCCATAGGAACTTAGGTACTTTCTGATTATGAAGCATAGCATGAGCAGCTTCCAATATCGACTAGTTCTTTCTTTCAGCAAGACCATTCTGTTGAGGTGAATAAGGTACAATAGTTTCCTTCTTGATCCCTTCCTTCTCGCAGAATGTTATGAATTCTTTTAACATGTACTCTCCTCCATTGTCAGATTTGAACACTTTGATTCTTTTCCCGGACTGATTCTCAACCAATGCTTTGAATTCCTGAAATTTGTCGAAGGCTTCATCCTTGTGCTTGATGCAATATAATCATGTCTTTTTGGAGTAATAGTTTATGAAGGCAATGTAATAGAGATGGCCGCTAACAGAGTGCACAGGCATCGAACCACATATGTCTGAATGGATGAGATGGAGGATGTCATATGTCTTGTTATTACTTGAGGGGAATGGTTCCCTTGTTTTCTTTCCACTAGCGCACCCAGGACAAACTCCTTCATGTTGAGCTTGTACATCGGGTATACTTGATACTAGTCTCTTCAATTTCGGAATAGCATCATAGTGTAGATGAGCCAGTCTGCGGTGCCATAATTCACTGAGATGATTGGTGTTATGGGCCAATGCAAAGTGTGGTCTTCCAGTGACCTTGTAGAGTCCCTCAGATCTCAGTCCTAATGTGGATGCATCTTTTATATGTGAATCAGTAGGCCAAGTTAAGACATTACCATTGATGAAGGCAACCCTCATCCCTTTATCTTCTAACAAAGATATAGAAATCAAATTCTTCATAACACCCGGCACATACATGACATCATTTAACAATACTGATACCCTGGCATTTAACTGAAATTTAATCGACCCAAATCCTTTTATAGGATGAGTGGAGTTATCTCCAAGAATTATCCTTAACTTAGTCTCCTTCTCTACCAGATTGGAGAGGACTTCTTTATAACCAGAAAAGTGATGAGTGGCCCCCCTATCGACTAACTAGCTATCCCATGAATCTGATGGAGAAGAACTACTTTCATACCTGGAAGCTTTTGACCTCTTTTGAGAAGAACAGTATTCTTCATGGTCGTTTGATGAATCTCTTCTTCTCCTCTCATCCCTTTTGTCACGGTAGTTCCTTTGATTGTCTTTCTTTCTTTTATAATAGTTGTTGTTGTTGTTGTTGTATCGTGGCTTCTTTTTCTTCTTTGGACAGTCACTAGCATAGTGACCTTTCTTATGACAGTTGAAGCATTCAATGTGAGAAAGAGATTTGTCATTCCTCCCTTTTGAGTTTTGATGAGGAGGTCTTCTAGATGGACCTCTTTTTGATCTCTTTCTCCTTCTATTGTTGTAAGCAACATGAACAGCAGGTTCTCATTCTTCATGTTTCTGAATCCTCCCTCTTGCTATCATTCTGGATTCTTCTTGAGTCGGCTTCCCAACTATTTCATTAAATGACAGAAGAACATTGTTCTTGATGATAGTAGTAATGAAGGTTTCCAAAACAAGAGGGAGACCTCCAAGAGTCACGATAACCAATTCTTTGTCAGGCACATCTTCACCAACCCTTAGCAGTTGATCTTCAAGACAAGATATCCTCATGATGTAAGACTGAATAGTCTCCCCTTTTTTCATCTTCATTTCCTTGAGTTGGTCTTTCAATGTAATAATCTCATTCAGATTGTTAACTTCATACATGTCGGCTATATTATCATACATATCTTTAGACTTCATCAAATTCCCAACATAGGCAAGTAAATGATCTTGTAACCCAACAGCTAGATTTGTTTTGCTTTAGACTCACTTTTCTTGTACATGTTCTTGATGGTGGCAGATGCATCTTCTGAAGGCTCGGGCAAGTTTCCTTGAATGTATTTCAGCACATCGTTGTTGTCAGTAATGATCTCTAATCTGACTTTCCATGTAGCAAAGTTAGAAGCGTCACCCAGTTTCTCATCCTCCTTGAAGGTAGAGGAAGACATCTCAACCTTGGCTTGTAGATTTGTTCTTTGATAGATCTGCTATCTGATAATGTGAGCTTCACAATTTGTCTTCTCTTGGGCTTGTCCTTCACCTCAGCTCTAATACCATGTTAATTTTTCAATATTGTTTATGTTGTATCAGTTACTTAAGCCCAAATTAGATGTTCATTAATAGTGTAATCAGATCTATGCAATATATATAACCATAAACAGTAACTGAAAATAGAACAAAGCATGCAATGACCTAGAAGACAATATCATAACCATGAGAAACAGAAATTGTTCCAAGACCAGGGAAAAACCCCACTATGGGGGAAACCCTTTCAAATCTTCTTCTTCTATTGATTGATTTCAAAAGATTTCAGTAAAGAGTACAATGAGCCCGATACATGTATACAGTGGCAATAAACAGATTTGATCTGCAGAATGACAGATCTATAATAACAAGACACGAGACCAATGGATCACCAATACCAAGTGATCTCAACTGCCCAGATCTAGATCTGGATCCAGAATATTGTCGATGACTAATCTAATACAACTGTGACTGCAGTACGAATGAGTGATGACATTGTGCAAGCAACTAACTGAGAATCAAATTCAATCTGCCCAATATCACTCAGAGTCGTGACCTTAACAAGCCCTTCTCGCAGCTTTGAGGCTCTGAGCCGCTACCACAGAGTTCTGTGTCCACGGCTTAGGGTCTAAACACCTTAGAACCTTGACCGCGCCATGAAGCCTTCTTCCCAACGGCTTTACCAGCTGAGTCACGACCTCAACAAGTCTAGCCCGCGGCTTTGGCCCAGCAGAGCTGCTACCACAAGTTGTCCTTCCCGCGACCCTGACTCAAAATACCCAGATCTAAAATGTGCCTCCGTCAGTGATCTTGATCCACTGCATGAACCTCTTGCGACGTACCTGTGTGAGCCAGAAAACAAAAAACATGACCAATAACCAAAACAGCATGATGAAGATCTCATGAGCGAATGTGTGCAAATGAGCTTGGTGTCGCTTCTATTTATAACTTTGTGGGGGACCGCTTGGGGCTTTGGGGCTTTGACCGAATCAACATGCGGTTAGGCCAACTCATAAAATAATAAAATAAATCATAACTTAACTTCTGCATAATCGATTGGAACAATCTACAGACAGATTTTGATCCTCTCGAAAAACAGAATCTAATTAACTTATTATTTTAACCATCTAAGCTGTCTAATGTGGAATTTGACCCTAGTTGCAAAAATTAACTGTCCCAACCCCAATGAGAGAGAAATTGTCTCATCCTAAGGGGTAAAACAAATGCCATATCATAAAGAGCAAGCTTTGATCCTTGAGCTATGCACCAAAATAAAAATAAAAATAAATATTACCTAAAAGAAGTAAAAGGTGGACCCAAGGGGTGGAAAAAGCAGAACGAGAAGGGTAATTCATGCCTCTATGACTGCTCCCTCTATCACATCTATAAACTCAGGATGTGGACTCCCATTAGTTGGTCCCCTGACCATAGCACTTGGCCACCTACTTGCACGAGCACCTATGAATTGAAGGGTTGACCTTGGAAATGCCACCTACCCTCAGGTGTTGGAAGAACCTAATAGATATGATAAGATAAGATAATTTTATTAATGGCCAACAAATGACCACAAAAGTAGGACAATGGGACTGAAGGATACATCCAATATGAATACAATGTGCAAGTGCAAACGTAACTCTAGAAAATGCCAAACCTAAATCTAGGATAAATGAAGTAACGAAGAAATACAACAATAGGACAAACTCATAAACATATATATAATTGGATCAAAGGTCTTGATGATGTAGAATACTAACTAAATAAGTCCAGGGTCGGAAATCGATGATGTCAAGAATGCCCGAGTCACATACCTGACGGCGAGGGGGGAGATAGTGGTGTTGTCTTTGTTAATTTTTCATCAATTATTCTATGTTGCAACTATTACTTCAACAATATCCAATAGCATCCAATTTAACAATTTCCACCTCTTCAATTTAACCAATGACAGTAGAGCAATAGTAGATAGAACAATTATTTAAATACACAATGAAATATAGCCAAGAGACAAGAGACACAATATTTGGTCAATGCCAGGGAAAAACCCCACAAGGGGGAAAACCCTTTGCAAAACTTCTTCTATTAGATTGTCTTCAAATGTTCAACAAAGAGAGACTACATCATCACGAGTCAAAGTCAAGCTTTGACTAGCCAATATCCAAAAATCTAATATCCAATATACAATAATGTTAATATGCCAAGCAATTATCCAAATTAGAGACAAGAGAGAGAGAGAGATGAAGTCAACAATAGTAAAATTTGATCTTACCGCAATTTGCCCAAGTCAACAATAGTGAATTGTTGACAAAGTGTGCCCTAACCAGAAATAGGTCAGCAGTCAAAGTGGTCTTCAAAAGAGCTTCATCCTGGAAAAATTAATGCAGCCTCCTTAGTTGATTGAAATGAGCCCAAAACAGTCCAATTTGCAACAGTCAAACCTAGTCAACATAGGCAAGGAGCCTACGATCAAAGTCTGCAATTAGGGTTGGGGTCAAAGTGCTCAAATTGCCCTGAATTTTGTGCGAATAGCTGCAGCCTACTAGTACAGACATATTCCACCCAAAAATGCAGTCAAAACATGCCAATCACACCTGATTCAATGTTGGTCAACACCCTGCAATAGGTCTGAAATTCGATCAATCTGAAATAGACACTTGTCCCTTCGCACGTGTCAGAGATTCCCTGCAATTATGAGTTGTACGAACCAATCAAATGAGGAGAAAGAAAAGATGTGTTGAGTTGATGATGTCCAAATGAGGCATGAGATCACTTGTATTTATATGCAACTTGAGGGGTGGCATTTGGTCCTTGAGAGTGCCATTTGACCCAAGGCCGACCTTGACAATTTTGTACTTGTGGGCTTGACTTTAAAAGTCCACTTTTCCTTATCTGAATTGAGTGCTTCAAAAGTCAATTTTGGTCCTCCCGAAAAGTTGAATTCAATGCAATCGTTGGAATTTGTCATTGAGCTACCAAATTAGCACTCCCTCTCAGCTTGGGAGAAATTCCAACCGAATCATGTGATCATCATATGTATCTCCTCATCATCTCATGTACATCCATGCTCATCTCATGCTGAACATTCTCGAATCTAAAGGCGAAGAACTGTTATAGTGGAGCTCCATCTACTACCCTGTCTCTATCACCATCGGGGAGACTCTGCTACCACCCAGAATCATCATCATCATCAAGGAGCCATGGCTACCACCCGGAACCAAAGATAATAAGCAAGACCAACCTACCCTAATGCGTAGGGATCTCACTCTATCCCAAAGTCCCTGACAATAGATGAGATCAACTTACCAGAGGTAAGGATCACACTCTACCCTATTGTCCCTGATCATCCATCTTAACATTGAAGAGTCAAATGGTAGAACACTTACATCCACCAACTTGGGCGAGATCCACCTACTAGAAGGGATACAGATCACACTCTATCCCAAGTCCCTCAACCAATTGGCAAGATGGGAGAGATTATCCCACAGAGTAGGCAAGACTCTAATTGGGGCATACTCTAACTCGGGGAGAACCCAGGTCTCAACATCCTATCGGTCAAAAGTCTCTCATCCCTAGGAGCCCTATAGCTCCATTCCTCACCGTGGGAGCTCAACCAAAAGGGAATATTCCTGCTCAGTGTTCTTGATCAACCCAGACTCTTATTCGAAAGGGTCATCTCAACCAATCAAAGCTGCTCTCTGAAGACCAAGGATTTCCCTTTCGACAAAGCCTTGGTGAGGATATCGGCTATTTGCTCATCTGCCAAAATGTTGGAGTCTCATAGCTCCTCTCTGCACCATGTCATGGATGTAATGATATCTAATCTCTATATGCTTGGACTTCTCGTGGAACACAGGATTCTCTAACAAAAAAATCCCACTCTTGTTGTCGCAATAGATAATTGTCGTGTCCAGAACTTGCTCAAATAGCTCTCCAAAGAGCTTCCTCAACCAAACTGCTTCACAAATTGCCAGGCTAGCTGCAATATACTCTACCTAAGCAGTGCTAATGCCTACGGATTTATGTTTCCTGCTCAACCACGATATCATGACAGATCCCAGACTAAAACAACATCCTGAGGTACTCTTCCTGTCGATAATAATGCCAACCCAATCTGCATCTGTATATCCATGTAGTCTAACATCTCCAGCAGTGTATCTCATTCCAAGGTTAATAGTCCCATGTAGATATCTCAATACATGCTTAGAAGCAAGCCAATGTACATGGTGAGGCTTGGTCATAAATTGGCTCAAAGTGTTAACTGCAAAGCATATGTCAAAGCAAGTGTTCATGAGGAATATCAAAGTACCAACCAGTTGCCTATAACTTGAGGAGTTTGCCAGGTCCAGTCCAGTAGCCTCTCCACACAACTTGAAATTCATCTCCATAGGTGTAGGTAATGTGAAAATTTCAATATTGAAATTTTTATTGCAACAACTAGAATTAATTCTTCTAACTTTAAATAAATATTGTAGTTTATTGCTATGGTAATAACAAATTAATCACACTGCAATCTTCCAAAAAATATTGCAAAATATAAAATGGAAACTAAGAAAATACTAGCACACATTATATACCCAGACTTCCCCTTATCTAGCTACCCTTGAGCCCTAATATGTGGCCCAGGACTGCCCCTCTCATTCCATATTCCATTTCACTTCTTTATCACTTGCCACCCCTATTTGAGGGATGTACCTTGGACATACTATCCCCTCTAAGGGTAGAAACCGCCTAATAAGGTACTTGGCTAACACCCTTTGGAGCTTGGAGACATCAGCACATGCCAAAGCCCACTACGGAAGGGCATGCTATTATGAAGTGCCCACTTTGTTGTCTATGGTTTGTAAGTTCTTTTACACGATTACTCTAATGACTTGTTGTACTCGAAGGCTAGGGGACGCATTAGATCTTATAAAGGATTGCAGATGGTGTCCATTTGGGTTTGGTCTCCCTATAGGGGGTCCTAACCTCCCAGAGGGTTACATTGGCACATGTAGGGTGTGTGTAGAGAACCATGGGCCTCCACAGCAGCAGACAACACTCCATGGATCCCTGTCGATGTCCAGAGATTACTAGAGATCCACTTTTGGGACGAGGATGATGCACTTGACACACTATGCTCAGCAAGCCCCACAGGAGCACCACACACTTGGCTGGTGTCCCAGGACTTATACGATGACATGGCAGCGTCAATTCCATCATTTGTGCCCCCACACCCATTGGGAGCACCACAGGTCTATGACTTGGAGAACAAGGGGCCACCCCCTTGTCCATCACATCTTGAGGAATTTATTCATCATTATGGCACTACTAGACATTATTAGGCCTTTTGGAGGACACCACCACATGCACATATTATTATTTGACCTCCTAGGAGGCTAATTATTTCATTTATGAGCTAGTTTGGTGGGCTTCTCACCAAAAGTTAGGTTGTTTGCACATTATTTTATGTTCAGAGGCTAATGTAGGCTCATTAGCTAAATCAAACTCCTAAAAGGTGTATAAGTAGGAGTTAGTTGGATGAATTTGTAACATCAAATGGATTGGGATCTCTCTCTCTTGAGAGAATTTCGCATTTTTTTCCTTGGTGCAGATTTTTGGATGATGGATGAATTTTGATGTATGGATCTGGGTTCTCTCTATCTTGGATCTTCTTATATTGCGAATGTGATGTTGGTTGGATATATTATATAACGTGTAAGTGCAAATTTGATGTCCTTTTTGTTGTCGCTGCATACATTTGAACTTCGCTATGATTAGGGCTAATTGTTGCATATGTTACATGTGGAATTATGTGTCTATTTTAGCGTATATATGTGTATGGGCCATGTTATATGAATGAAATTTCATAGAGATTGTATTATCTTGATAAGCCTTCACCATTTGCAAGAAACATAAATTCTTATAAGTCACTTTTCTTCTCTAGCCTCAAACATTGGATGAAGTTGACTTTGAAGCCTCCTTGAACGAAATAAATACATTCCATCTTCTTAATTATCCTTGACTCCGTATATCCAAGTGAGATTAGGCACTAATCCTTCACAGGGTGATCATTTTAACCCTTATTTTTACCATCTCTATTTTTTCCAGGTCTAGCCCCATTAGGTCACCTAAGGCATCACTTTCCCATAAATCTGGCCATAGGAAAAATTCGATCTCGTAGGCTCAACTGAGCTGGTGGATCCCCCATGTCTTCTCAAATTTTGAAGACATTCTGATGGTGGAATCTTGGGATATCCCAAGCCCTAGCTCTAGGATCAAGTTTTGTCGTGTGTTTCCCAAGGCTAGCACCTAGCAGGATCAATTTGACCTTTTGAAGTAAAAATTCTTGTTTGATCCTTTCCTCTCACCTTGTCCGGGATAGGAACATCATTGGTTGCTAAATTCCATCCTCGAACCCGGGTTGGGTCCACTTGTCCCCGTGTGGTTCCATTTGTTGTCAAAGACTATTCATCAAGGACTATTTAAGAATCCAAGTTCTTATAGGATTTTAGGGATCGAGAAGCACCTCTACAAGTTATACCCTCCATCCTCACCCTCTAATCCTCGCCCCTCTCCCTAGAAAGTCGAGGACCTTGCTTAAAGAGCAAGCAATCTCCATTCGTCTCTTCCTCCTAGGGAAAGGGTTTAAGGAGTCACTTCTCGTCTATTCATTGATATATCCTTTATAAGTGGCTTCCCATCGATGAAAGTCTGTAAGAGCAGGGAGCCTTAGCTATGGTGACAATGCGCTAAGCCTCCATTGTTTCCCTTAACCTAGCAGGTGCCCTCTTAGGAAACCCTTTTGGGTCCCCTACTGGTTTGAGTGGTAACAGGACTCACTGTCTCTGCCCCTCTCTACCTCTGCTTCCCTTTTCTGGCTTGAACTCTTCCAGCAACTGCAACTGCTCTCTAGAGAAATTGAATTGCCCAAGGAAATCAATCTCGAGTATCACAAGTGTGTTCCTCCATCTATCCATCGACTTCTTCTTATAATCTCATTGTGGGATTCCAACGGCCAAGATTAAACCTTAATCGATGTCTGAGATTATTTCCTAGTCGATCTGTGTGAGTTTCTAGATAATTCTCACATTCCTCAATATTCCTCAATTAATACTGATTAATTAACCAGTTTTCCTAAGTTTAGACTTACGAAATCTTTAAAATTTGGTTAATAATCTAATTGAGACACTTCTAAGTGGAATTTTTAGAAACGATTTCTAGGTTAGGGAGAACACTTGTGTTTTAGCCTCTCCACAAAGTCTTGAGACTAGAACACCTCCGATGCTACAAAAAATAATAGGCAAGGACTTGCATTCACTCATGCCAAATCTTTCCAACAATTTTACAACATATTTTCCTTGTGAAAGGAAAATCTCACTAGGAAATTTCCATACTTCTAGTCCCAAAAAATAGTGCATCAATCCAAGATCTTTCATTCTGAATTCAGAAGCCAACTCCCTCTTACATTCTAGAATGAGAGGGTCTACACCTGTCAAGAATAAGTCATCAACAAATAATACCAAAATGAGAGGCATACCTTGGATCATTTTGAAGTACAAGTTTGGATCAGCATTGCTTCTTGTAAATCCCAACTTCATCAAGTAATTGTTGATGTGAGCATACCAAGCACGAGGAGCATGCTTCAATCCATAGAGAGATTTCTTCAATCGACATACATGGATCTTCCTGTCATGAACTTCAAATCCTGGAGGTTGTTCAACATACACTTCTTGAAGCAAACCATGTAAGAACGCAGTCTTCACATCCATTTGATGAAGAGTCCATCTTAGACTGGCAACAAGGGCAATTATCGAAGGAATGGTTGTATATCGGCCAACAGGAGCAAATTTGTCATCGTAATCTTCTCCCTCTTTTTGGGAGAATCCACGGGTTACGAACATGAGTTACCCCAACCTTTGTTTTTCCACCCTTCTTCATATTTTTTTACCTTTATTGATTTTTCTTTCTTTTCACTGCTCGGGGCTCTAGGGAATGAGAGCATGATGTGTGTAATTGAGCAGTGATTACCCCCTTAAGGTTAGGCAGTTCATTTCCCACCAGGGGTTGGAACAATCATGGCTTCCTAAATGGTGCAGGGGGCACTCATTGGGGCCCTAGGAATCAAGGTGGTGGCCATAATGATAGGTGTAGAGCTCATGTTTTCCTTTTGTCCACGCGCTAAATTCTTTTGTCCCGACCATCTTTTGCATTTTGTGGTACATTTCCTATTGTAAGCGGCCAAATTATACTTTTACGTTTATTTTCGCTGCATCAATCTCTGGGGCATCGTTCCAGGCCTGACCCAAAGTGTGGACAAAGGGGAGGGGAGGCTAACACCTTATGGACCTGATGGACAAATGTGGACCCAAATGGGAAAAGTGTGAAAAGGGGTTATAATGAGCGGAGGGGAGTGATATATATGGTACGGGAGGCAAGACCACACAATCAAAATCAGGGTTTCCCATGTAGTGCCACTCCTAAAGCTAGTAACCAATAGAGGAGATCCCATGAGACTAGATACAAGATTAACCACCAAATTGCGACAAAGGAACAAGAGTACAATCCAAGCGCATTCTTTCAGCTAAATCGCCCCACTAATCCATGTCCAAATGTGTCCAAGAAAAAAAATCATAAATACCCAATTATATAATGAAAATCCATACCTTCGAGGTTGGAAGGCCCACCTTCAAACATACAATCATAACAAGTGGGCGAGGGCACAATGGTTGGCTCAGGTGGCAGAGAAAGGTGGCACGTCTAGCTATCTGGTGGCTGCAAGGGGCTACTAGCTGTCATTTGAAGACAAATCTAGGAGAAAAATTCTCCTATAGGGGTCATCTACTGGTGGTGGGTCACACACCTTATGTTATCTCATATTCTAGCCAGACATTTAGCTTTTAGTTGGTTACTTAAATCTTTATCTTTTCTCCCTCTAATTCTAATCTAGAAGTTGCTTTTGCATTCCCAATTTACACTGACATTGAACGCAATTTCTTAGTCCTAGTAACCTAATTTTGTGATCATTTGTTGAACATTAATAAAATTATCTCATCTTAATTAACTCATTTCATCTTATCTTAACACTAAAAGGACATGAATTGAAACTTTATTAAAAATCAACTATAATTGATCTATTGTTTCTTTAACTACAATATATCCCATCAGATGAACGGCATAACAATGAAAAAAATTATATTCCTAGAAGCTATGGATAGCAACTAATAAGCAATGAAAATTAAGTTTTACAATAAATGAGCTTCATCAATCATAAAGTTGGAAAAAAGATGGATACGTGATGAATGAAAAGTAATTTGCACCTTCACCATATTGCATATTTTCAAAGGTACTCGCTGCTATTTCTGGGATTCCACATGTTGCCTGTAAAAAGTGCTCGACCAATGAGATATTTTATAGAATATCATACCTTCAACGAAAAAATTTGCAACACCACCAATATATGTTGCTTGTCAAGAATAAATGTCACATAAAAATATATATAAATATACTACAATTGTTTTCACAAAATTCCTTTGACATCACAAGATTTAAAAATAAGAGACAACTATTAATATGTTATGAAGTGAACCGTAACGCAAACGAATAGAAAGTATTATTTCACATTTTGAGGTCATATTTGCTCCCATTAAATTCTATATCATCAAAAGATTAGACAATTTGAACTGACAACAAATAATAAACTATGAAGAAAAGTAATCAAACTCAGAATTAGCGTAGACTCGGCAAGACTTTCAACTTGGATTTGGTCACAAACCTCAAACTCAACTCAAACTTGTTCACAAAACACGTTGTCGGCTCGAAAAAATCACACAAATACATGATCAGCTTGCAGCAGTTCGAGAGAAGGTTGCAGATGTAGAACTAGTGAACATGGCCCTGAATGGTTTCCCAACATCATGGGAACCATTTGTCAAAGAAATTTTCACTCACGAAAACCCTCCTAACTTTTAGAGACTTTGGGATGATTGTAACCACGGGGAGACTTTGGGATGACTGTAACCACGGGGAGACTCAAATGAACTCAACAACCAGCAAAAATAGTGGTGAAGACAAAGCCCTGTGTTGGGAATCACGATTGCCATTAGACCAAAACCCGCAAGTGTTAGTCAACGATCGCATCGCCAGAGATAAGGATCCACGAGAGGCGGTTAGTCCATGTCGCGAAACACACGAGCAGCATTGGTTTATCCAATGTCCAACAATATCCACCCAATGCGAACCGAGTGTGTATCAAACTCGTGACCTATGCTCTAATACCACTTGTTGGGAATCATGATTGTCGTTAAACCAAAACCCACAGGTATTATTCAAAGATCACATCGCCAGAGATAAGGATCCAAGAGAGGCAGTTAGTCCATGTCGTGAAACACACGGGGAGTGTTGGTTTATCCAATGTCCAACACCCTATTTGGTCAGTCAAGTAAGGGCAGAATTAAAGGACCCAGCAAGGGTAAGGGAAAGAGTGATGAGTCAACCTTGCAACTAGGAAAGAAAGGCTTGAGTAAAATCAAGTGCTTCATTTGCACAAAAAACGGTCATTATACATCATAGTGTCTAGGGAAGAAGGGTAAAGGGAAGCAACAACAAAAGTAGGTAGTAGTGTCATGTACCCAATAAATACTTTTGCTAAGTGAAAATGCATATTTTTTAGAAGACCCACATTGATCAAAATTGAAGATACATTAAAAAACATGCTTTTTTAATGTATCTTCAATTTTGATCAATGTGAGTCTTCTCAAAAGTAACAATACATCTCCCAAACAACAATGTCTCACGGCACAACCTATAGATGGAATCAACAATACATCTCCCAGACCACAATGTCTCACGATGCACATCCTACTAGAGGAATCAACAATACATCTCCCGGACCACAATGTCTCACGACACATAACATATGAGAGATGGTCCATAATATGATGTTATGTAATCAATGCTCCCTCTTCAAGGGGATTCTCAATCATTCTAGCTTCTTCATATAAACATCAACAACCACTTTATCATCAAAAATGTAGCCATGGTGGATCTCAAATATTTTAGCAACCACAGTAGAGTCCAACAGACAATATGTGGCTTCTCACGGAAGTGAATATCAGTATCCATAGTCAAATCCAGCAAATAATAATTGGCTTCTCACAGAAGCAAGCATCAACAACCATAGTAGAATCCAGCAGGCCATTATCGAACCCAGTAAATAATAAATAGCTTCTCACGGAAGCAAATATCAACAACTTGCTCATCAGCAGAAGCAGAAGGTCAAATGGAACAACAACCAACTTCATAAATCAACATCTCCAACTTCAATTATGCTATATGTAGCGGGGTCATTCACGTCATTCAAATCAATACAGCCTTTCAGAATGCATCCAGCCTAGACGGAGTTAGTAATTCCATGCATCAAGATTCAAGTGGTTCAACAAGTCAAATAGATGGATTCATTAGCAAACTCTCATAACTTCTTTAAATTTATCATTGAGCAAATGTCCATGGACTCTCAGTCCATCATGCCACAATCTTAGCGTGAGTTTGTCATGCTTTCAATCTTACACTTCTATTGTAACATTATTTGGTTTTGATAAGTTAGCATGTTAGTTGAAAAAAATAAAAATAAAATGCTAAGTTAGGATATGGATCAAAAAAAAAATTAAAAAATGTTAGGAAAAATTATGTTATTATGCATCCATGTCGGACTAAAATGTTAGAGTTAGTTGCCCTAAAGAAGAAGGCAAAAAGCAAAAAATGTTAGGGAAACAATAAAATGAAAAATGTGAATGCTTTAGTCTAAAAAGATAAATCATGGCTGCCTATTTAAATGTGTCGAGTTACCAAATGATTAAAAATTTATTAATGATGATTAAATTCTTTAAAAAGGGGTTTATATTTTTATTAATTAAATTGAGAAATATAGCGTTCATTTGATTTTATCCTAAAGTAACTACACGACAAAAGAGTCAAATCGCAATAAATAAATCGTCGGCAAGTTTGGAAGGAGGATCTTATCCCCGCTCAAGATCTACGACGAAGGATCACTTTGCAACCCCCCTGACCATTTCTCACTAACGCGGGGGGGGTGTCCGAAGTGTGGTTTTAATGGTCATCGTCTTTTGCGACGTGTCAACACCACAGCACTTCGCACCCCCTCAGCCCAAAACCGCAAACTGAGAGGTACCCCCCCCCCCCCCCGAAATCCACCGGCGATTTTGTTTCCCATAATTGTTTCCTCTCGTACCTCGAGCCAACGGACACTCCCTCCGCACCATAATCGTTGGTCATCCATCCAATGTCATCCCACCACATCACCTAACCGTTACCCTCCAACACCTCCGCTCCCTAACTGTTATACTCCATTCACACGATCGTCCCCTAGCCATTTGATGAATCGTTGGTCATTAAACCCGCTTCTGAGTCGTTAAATGCCTACGGTCACCTTCCAGGTCGTTAAACCCAGATTTCAACCTATAGAATAGCCTGCGGAGTCCCTTTCATCACTTTAACTTCTCGTCTGATTATCATCATCTATGCATTCTGTTCCAAAACGTCACCTTTACACTCTGTGATCACTGTCACCTTTTCTGTAACCATTGTCACCCTTTTCTGCAACCACCTGATCCTCAAATTTCCTTCTCTCAGTCTTTATCCCTGTTAACATGGCCCCCAAAGCCAAGACCAAAAAGTAGGTGACCCCTAAAGGTAAAGCTAAGAAGCAGGTGATTGAAGAAGTGCAGGTCACTGACCCAGTTGCAAAAGAAATTCCCGCCGCAACACCACAACTCAACCTCGATCTCATTACCCTCGCAGATGCTTTCTTTAAAGTCTTAGATGCTCACTGCGAATTTGATTTCCATGAGCTATATCTATGGCTAAAACAAAAACACGTAGATAACTAGGACCCTATCAGGTTCTGGGAATCAATGTTGCCCCTATTTGCCTTTCCATACACCCACTCTTTCCCTAATCTAATTTCCTGGTGCCAAAAATAGTATGATCCTATAAAAAGATCAGTGGTGGCTCAGAATGGAAACATTCTAATCACCATATCCCCAGAGACCATAAACCAAATGCTCCTCATTCCTTTATCTGATTTCCTATGCCATTTTTCAATTGCTGTTCTCATGGACCTTTACCACAAGCTATACTTCCCTCAAAGAGCCCAGATATTTAAGATATTCCTACCTGAGGATGCAGAGTTGCCCAAGAAAAATCCACCATACTCATCTTCAATCTTTCCTGAAGTCTCTAAACACTGCATCTCACTTCTTTCATACTTGTTAGGATACCCAAATGACCAAATAGTTTATGAATCCATCATGGGGTTCTTATCCATTTTCAGCAAAGACAAATCACCATTGTTCATGTATAATTATAGCCAATTCTTGGCTGAAAATATACATGAGCAATTCATGAATCTTACAACACAGGGTGTGTTTAATTACACTTATGTAATTATTCACATGTTTCTTTTTCAGCAGGCAAAGATGTTGCCTATCCACTTCAGAAAACAGGATGCACAAGCAGTGAATCAATCAGTGATTCACTGGACAGAATTAGTCAGGGCTACATCATCAACCACTACTTTTGCAGAGTTCATAGACTCCCTTCATACACTGTAAGGTCCTTAATTTTCACAATTAACCATGATTAACAAAATTGATACTACACAATCCAGAGTGAGATTTTTGAAGCAGAATATATATCAATTGACTATTTAATAATTACCTGGAACCGTGTTTGAAGATGTTCCTGATCCGCCATGCCTCCAGCTCCCATTACCAAACCATCGTTTTCCTCCCAGCCTATCTGAGGTCAACCTCTCCGATCCCCAAATCCAGAAGACAAGTCTCCTGGCCCCCGTGCCCAAAACTCCAATAACAATCGAGATCACTCCATGACTCAGTTAGAACTCACTGCTCATGTCT
This sequence comes from Pinus albicaulis, assembly GCA_034641835.2. NCBI lineage: Eukaryota > Viridiplantae > Streptophyta > Pinopsida > Pinales > Pinaceae > Pinus > Pinus albicaulis. Next base: position 8,806,494 of record CM076584.1, read on the forward strand.
CACGCAGTTAGAACTCCTCTGACAAAATCCGGGTCAGTTTAACCACCTCACTACCCATGCCCATCAAGTTCTCCCCCCCCCCCTTCTCCTTTTATACACAAACTCCTTCCAAGATATTTATTAAAATATCCTATTTTAATAAATATCTTGGATTTCTAAAATATCTTAGTTTTATTAAAATATTATTATTTAATAAATACCTTGGATTTCTAAAATATCTTAGTTTTATTAAAATATTATTATTTAATAAATACCTTGGATTTCTAAAATATCTTAGTTTTATTAAAATATTATTATTTAATAAATACCTTGGATTTCTAAAATATCTTAGATTTATTAAAATATTATTATTTAATAAATATCTTGGACTTATTAAAATATCATCATTTATTTGCATAAGTCAATGCTTCTAATTTTCGTTGAACAAAGTATTGGTTTATATTATGATAGTGGTAGGTATAACTAATACATTCATTATATTCTGGTGAGTTAGGTATTTACTCAATACTTCAATAATTCACTCATTACTCTACACTGAGATTTTTCATAATTGATTAGTGCATGTACTAGTGCAGTACACGTGATACATGCATTTGTAACTATCATATGCCGGTGTCATATGCATGCTAATATTTCTATGTTCCCTATAACTCGAGTTGGGTCATTACATACACCTCTCCTTCAGAAAACTTTGTCCCGAAGTTAAGTTTTATGTTGTATATCATTAATTATATAAGTGATTAGTATAATCATATAAGGGTGGTGTACCATAATTGAATTTTCGTTTAATGTGTGAGAACACTTTAACATTTAAGTTTTGATCATTTAGTGGTTTACAAATTTAGTAGTCACGTCTTGCCCCAACAGAGTTCCCAAGCTATTCTAGAATCATCCTATCCTCCCTAATCTCTTCCACTCCCATCATATCCTTCCTCTACAGGAATATGCCATGGCATCAGTTTTACTGATCCAACCATTCATAGACCTTAAGGGTGTCAGCGTCGATTACATCTACCTGATTGACCAGTGGGGATTCGGCAGTCATCATCACACATCTAGGGGAGTGTGACTCGCACAGCCCTCCCATGACTCCAGGTTTTGGAGGATAAACAATGGGCAACACCTCCACCCCTCTTAGTAGGACCAAGGTTAACACCCTATCATGGAATCTCAGTGCATCTCAATTGTTCTTGGAATTTTGTCATCATGCAGTCGGTTTGGTAACGATATCATCTGCGATGTAAAACACTTGTCCACAAATTATAACATATGTATCAATATGTTCAAAGCAAATTGTTACCCATATAACAATTTCTACACATTCCAAATATGTTGCTATCTACGATATTGATCCTGGAATTCATATAACATACTTGGTTATGTTTATTCAATAGGTCTGTAAATTCATTTTCACCTTGAATAGTCAAGTGCAATCACTCTTTTATTTCTATCTCATCATTTATGTTGATATGTAAAATTATAGATACCATATCCATAACGTTATTCATAATTTATATTAGTATCCCGGTACCAACAATGTTTAAGCAAAACTTTCTTCATATTGGTATCCATGTATCAGTAATGTTTAAGCAAAACTTTCTTCATATTGGGATCCATGTACCAACAATGTTTAAGCAATTAATATATTCTCACATGTCATAGTACAAAATGACAGTCTTAAGTATTCATCCAAAATAAGGTAAGATTTTACAAAATAAGTTTTTAAATGCTTATAAATATAACCCACAATTATAAATGTCACATAGAATGATCGAACACGGATATACAAATAAGGGTGTAGCCACTATTTTCTATACTATATTAACTGATTAACCTTATAAAAGTTACAGGTTGAGACTCTAAATCTAAATGGAGGGATGCTCCAATCTTTATGATTGCATATATAGAAACGAAATGAATTGTAGAAAGAGCACAACACTTACTGCTTGTTTGAAGCATGATCTAATTTCTTGATACATGTTGACTACATATGGATCCATCCCATCTTTTAATTATTTGTTATTTATTTGTATTTTAAGTCTAATTATCTTTGATCTACAATCTTGATCCCAAGAGATAATAATAACATTAACTTATTTATCATGTTATTTCAGCTCATCTTCAGCCTAAAATCTAGAAGCCATGGAGTAGGGCTTTGCAGGGCTGATTATTAGGGTTATGTTGGAGATGGAGGGAGAGTTAATTGACTACTCAAAAGATCCCTTAGTGAGAGGTTTATTTTCATAGAAAGAATTTGTCACTGCTTAAAAATGCATTATTCACTTTGCATTATACTTGGTCTACTAAGAGTGTCATGTTCTCAACAAGATGTCAATTGTTGACAAACATATAATTTCCTCCTTTAATAAGAAATTCACAATTTACAGGATATGCATAGTCATATTATTAGTATGTTACAGTTTTGATATAGTCTCTTTACTTGCAAGTTTCACCATTTAGAGTCTTAACTCTAACTAGGATATTACTAGTTTTACCATCATTCCTTAAACCATTGTTTCATTTCTATTATATTGACTCATTTAATCCAAACACATAACACATCACTAGTATACCCTCTTCTTTTCTTCACATCAATTTTTTTCTTATTAGTCCTTAGGCCTCATCTCATCTCCAAATGTATCTTATTTTCTAACGGTGTACAATTATTATCTTTAATTTTTATCTTTAAACATTTTCCCAGTTTGTCACTTGTTATTCTGAACAAATTAGGAGTATTCACAACTCCTTATAGGTCATTGCTTTGACCCTTACCAAATCATGTTGCACATATTTTTAAGAAAATTCTTCTTGATAGAAACACCATTTTTCTTCCTCATACCATATACTCCTAATATGCCATGTTTACTTTAATTTGAAAAACATTTTATCAAATTGACTTTGTTTTCTCGCCTCTAGTCATCATGGTTTTCTTTTCTTCTCTAATACATACAATTATTATACTTGGAAATGTCATTACTATTTCCCAACTTGGGTAAGACCCTATAAATAAATTCAATAACGTGGGTATTGAATGTAATCTACTTGTCATTTCAGGTTTTAAGGCATCACGGGATAGAATTTCCTAATCATACTCCATGATGTCCATAATCCATGGATATAGTTAGTCACTTACGGAAAATTTTATAATGTGACTCTCCCACTAGAAGGTGAAACTATTATAGATGTTGCCATGCACATAAATTATCCTATAATTGATCAATTTTATTATAGATTCACACTTTAATCTAATGTCATTGACTTCTTATGTTGCTTTGTGAAACTTCCACTCACTCACCTTTGGTGCTATTTTGTCGATCTCAATATTCTAAGTTGATTATGATAACTAACATTTATTATCATCATCAAAAGTTTGCCATTTCGTTCTTTTTCTGTCATCCCTAGGTACTATATTGATTATGGTAACAATGGAGATTAAACTTTGAAATTTTTCGTCGCACTCTCTTGGTAACTATATCGTCTCGTTTTAATAGTGTGTTTACTACCTTACAGGGTGGTTTCTTACCGTCTTCACATATGTTTCATCCAGTTTGTTTTTGTTTTGATGTGTACCTTTAGTGAACTTGTACTCTCGAATTGATTACTCATGATTTCTCCCGACATTTCTTGAATAGTTAGTGTCTTTTTTCATCCATTAATTTAGCTCAAACTAGCTTACCCTTATGTGTGGTAGTAGCTTTACATCTAGAGAAAAAGAAGGTCGTTTCATTTAGGTAGAAAAAGAAGAACAAAATAAGCAATTTGTCTGGCTTAAAATATCAGAAAATGGAAATCAAATCATAATTGCAGCATGCTATTTTGCACCGCAAGTTTCAAAAATCTACAAAAGTAGAGGGCTTGACCACAAAGATCCCTTCGCAACCCTAAAAACAGAGGTTGCAATATATTCTCAGCTAGGTGAAGTGAACAAGCTAGAATTCTTTGTTGTAAAGAAGGTTGTGACCCGACCTGGCTTACAGAAGATAGTAATCATCAGTGGGAACGAATTTCAGAGGATAAAGGCTGCAATCTCTTTGGAGAACAATTGCTTACGCTATGTGGGGCTTTTGATTTTGTTATTTGTAATGGTTGGAATAGATGGGAAAAGTCTGGTAATTTCACTTGCAATACTTATAATGGAGCAAGTGTAGTAGATTATGTAATTTGCTCGCATAGTTTGTGTGAGAAAATGGATGAAGTGTTGATTGGAGATCAAATTTGGGACTTAAAATCAGATCACAAGCCAATTTATTTAAGTTTCTCTTGGACGGGAAAGAAGCAATTTGTGTCAAAAACTCAATGTGTTCAACAAAATCCCCCAAAGGGCAGAATTCTTTTGACTCCAGAGAATTGTAATACCTTCAAAATAATGCTGAAGAGGCTCTTCGAAAAGGAGGAAATCCCATTTCATGGCCTTCCTGGTCACGGATTAACACATTTAATTCAAAGCGCACTTGCTGAGTGCAAAAGAGCAAAAATTAAGAAGTCTGAAACAAATTGCTTTCCGGTTAATGCTTGGTTTGACGAGGAATGCAAAAAGGCAAGGAGAAGGTGGAAGGAAGCAGACAAGGATAACATAAAGCTCAAAGCTTACAAGCAGATAGTAAGAAAGAAAAAGGCTGATTTCATGGTTTCGAGGAGAGAAGAACTAATCTTCCTTGGGAAAAATAACCCCAAATTATTCTGGAAGGAACTCCAACCGAAAAAGGTGCAAACTGAAAACAACATTACAGCTTCTAAATGGTTCGACTATGCAAGACAACTTTATGAGCAGGTTGACCCTCCTCCCTTGGTCAACACAGACACAACTCTTCATGGTGCAAGAGGTAGAGATGGGTCTCAAGAAGTTGGGCACTGGAAAAGCAAAAGACTTAGATGAACTCCAAGCAGAGTATCTAAAGTGGGGCTTAAAAAAAATTTCACCTCACATCACAAAAATTTTCAACAACATCATTCTACAGGGGTTCCCCACAGATTGGACAACTAGTATGCCAATGCCTCTTTTCAAGAGTGGTGAGTCAATAATCCCTCCAATTATAGAACCATAATGATAAACCCCTTGTTTGCAAAGTTATTTGGAAGCATGTTAGAAAATAAAATCAGCAAGTCGGTAGAAGAAAGTGATAAACGTGCTAAAGGGCAAGCAGGTTTTAGACCTAAACATCCCACAGTTGATCATTGTATAACTTTAAGGCACATCATTGAAAAAGTTTGGGAAAAAAAGGAATAAAGTTTTTTGTTGCTTTGTTGATTTCAGAAAATCCTTTGACACGGTTCCTAGGGATAAGCTTTGGGACAGAATGGAGGAACTCGGGGTTCCCAGGCATTTGAAAGCAATTGTGCATAGGTTGTATGAAGAGGTGAAAGTCAAAATTAGAACTTCAGCAGGCATTTCTGAAAGTTTTAGAAGCGATATCGGGGTCAACCAAGGTTGCCCATTGTCTACTACCATTTTTGGGTTATATATTGACAAGCTTGAAGAGTGGCTAAATTCACAAAGGGGTGACGGTATCCATTTGGGCAAGTTTGTTATAAGGCTTCTTTTGTACACAGATGACCCTATATTGATTGCTAAATCGGCTCTTGGTTTGCAAGAGCACTTACGTTCCCTTGAGCATTTTTGTATAAGAGTGGAGATGCAAGTCAATATTAGCAAAACGAAAGTAGTGGTTTTCTCTAACAAAACAAAGCATAACCAGCATAAGTTTTACTTTGAAGGCAGCATTCTGGAAGAAGTTGCAGACTACAAATACCTTGGAATTGACTTCAACAGAAATTTAAGTTGGGATGGTTGTAGAAAGAAAATAACTTTAGGGGGTTGGAAGGCATTTTAGGGTCTTCAAAACAGGTGTAGAGAGGCAGAGTTGTGGGACTGGAAAACCACTCTTAACTCTTTTTGGGCTTCTAGTGATTCTGGTGATTCTCTACGGTTGTGAACTGTGGGCCAGCAGCACAACCAAGATGCAGTGGAAACAAATTGAGAAAATTCAAAAGTGTTTGATTACAAACAAATTCAAAAATTAAAAGTGCAGTTCCTTATGCTATCCTGTTAAGTGAAACAGGGGTTGCTCTTATTGAAGCAAATGCTATGGTGCGAGTCATAAGGTATTTGAAAAAAATTAAGCAAATGGAAGAGGGTAGATGGCCTAAGGTTGTGTTTAGTGACAGATTGTGCAAAAGAAAGAAGACTTGGATGCAGCAAAATAACAAATGGTTTAGTAAATGGGGTATTTGCTTGAGCATGTGTCCTACAAACAGTAAAGAGATAAAAACTTTTGTTATGGATAAGTTCCACAAACGTACTTGGGAGAAAGAGCTAGGGAGAAAGAAGAAGTACCACATTGAAGAGTTTAACCCCACTCATAACCATCAACAAAAGGTGTACATCGGGGCCAATGTTTCTTGGAGATCCAAAATTCTTATTGCTCAATTAAGGACTAATTCTCATCAACTCCGTTGTGAAACAAGGCGCTGGAAAAGGCCAACAGAAATGTGGGAGGAAAGAGTGTATTTTTTTCTCTTCCGGAAAAGTGGAAACAGAAAAACATTTCATTTTAGAATGTGAGGCCTTCAAAGACAACAGAGAAAATTATGCAGGTATTCTAGTAGCTAGTTCTTGGGATAATCTATTCAACGAAGAGTTTGTCGAGAAGTTGGGAGCGGTTATTGTAAAACTTCAAAGGAAAAGGGCCAAATACAAGAGCCAGATGGAGAAGCAATGTGTCCCATAGGCTATTTTTAGCCTCGTCAACATTAAAAATATTTTCTTTCTTTCTTAATTATTTTAATGGGGACCCTAAGTCTAACTTAGGGAAATTAAATAATTAAAATGAATTAATTTACCATGTGGGTGAGAATGTTCTAAGAGACGAGGATCAAGTCTTTTCTAATATTAGCCGTCGATTAGAGATTAGATCATGGTCATTGATTCATCAACTAGAAAAGTATTAAAGGAAGGCTTGGAGTTAATTGGAGAATGTAAATTTATGTAGATGTTCTATGTTTGATGCAACTTTACTTTCACTACAGCAATCACATAAACAATCAAGTAAAATGCTAATAGAACATACCAATAGATCAACAGAAGACAAACCAAAAACAAATAAATGTGTTGGTGCGTTACGGCAGTCAATAGGATGCTTCAACCAGCAAAGTCTCAATTGGTCAGCTAACCAGCAATGTCACACAACCCGCAGATCAGCCAAACAATCGACCCAAAAGTCAACACAGAACAGCAACAAGTAAAAGTCAACGCAACACGGTCTATGGTCAACCTTTGACCTTTGTTCTTGTGCCAAAATGTACGGACTGCAGAAATCGAAGTCTATGCCAAAATTCAGCTCCTTTTGACCATGCGTTGACCAAAGTCAACGCTGGTCAAACCTGCGATGGAAACGCTAGCTGCAACATAAACTGTCTTCGTCCTTCTCCCACATGTGAACCGCAGATTTGCCTCCAAGTAGCTTGAACCAATCAGAAGTGGAGAGAGAAGTATGTGTGATGAGGAGATGAGTGAAATGTCCTCCAATGTTGACTTTATTTAAATCCATCACTGAGGGTGTGTGACACATTTGCAAGGTATGCCTTAAAGCCGACCTGCACATATTTGAATATATTAGAAAATAAATTCAAAATAAATGTTCTGCTCATCGGATCAAGGTGATCTTTAGATAGATCTTGCACCTCTCCGAAAGAGGAACCAAATAAAAAAATTGGTATCTTCATCTGAGCATCACAACATGGAGTTTGGACCTAGTTGTCCAATTTTAACACTCCCTCTCAACTAGGGAGAACTCCATCCACTTGTGCAACTCAACATTGTGCATCATCCCGCCGTAATTTGCTTTGCTGGCTCTTTATTTCAGAACAGGAGTGGTTTAGTCACAAAGACATCATTCCCGGCTGACAGATTCAGCCCAGAGGTCTGAAACCTCTATAGGACTCACAAAGAGTCTCGTACCAACCCAAAGTTGGTTTATCTGACCCGAAGTCAATAGGAGGTCCGAAACCTCACTAGACTTGATCCCAGATCAAGTGGTTGGACCGTGCCATCCTAGATAGAGAGTACTGCAACCTCTGATGCATCCATCAGTCTTTGCTACTAGTCTTTAGCTTTTCCCACCTCATTGGCCAAATGAGAGGTATTTCCCATGAGCCCTGAACTCAATGGGTAGGATGCATACAGGGCACAGATAATGAGAGGTGAACCAACTCAATAATCACAACGGTGGGGCCCAAGCACACCAACAAAGTTCAGCAAGCCTAGCCCTGTGGTTGCTTATAGCTCCGAGAAGCTATCCCTAAAGCCCCCCAGAACTCCCAGAGCTCATCGTCCAACAAGACCCTCATCATAGGGTCGTTCCACGATACCAAGATTCTCACGGAAGGTTAGGAACTTGACCTTCCCCAGGGGCTTTGTGAGAATATCCGCGACCTGCTCATCAGTTCCTATATGATCGAGCCTTACAGCACCTCGTTGTACCATATCCCAGATAAAGTGGTATCTGATATCAATATGCTTGGATCGATCATGGAACACGGGATTCTCGGACAAGCGAATCCCACTCTGGTTATCACAGAGTATCACCGTGGTATCTAGCACATGCCCGAACAGCTCACTGAAGAGCTTTCGCAACCAAACTGCTTCACAACAGGCCATACTTGCTGCAATGTATTCGGCCTCCGCGGTGCTCAAAACCACCGACTTCTGCTTCCTGCTCATCCATGATATCGAAGCAGATCCAAGTGTGAAGCAGCATCCCGATGTGCTTTTACAATCCACTACATTGCCAGCCCAATCGGCATCAGTATAACCATGGAGTGTCACGCTCCCGACAGTGTATCTCAGCCCATGGTTTATCGTGCTCCGAAGATATCTCAGAAGATTTTTGGCACCAACCCAGTGAGTGTGATGAGCCTCAACCATCTGTTGACTCAAAGTGTTCACTGCAAAACATATATCTGGACGGGTGCTCACTAAGAACAACAAGGCCCCTAAGAGTTGGCGATACTCAGTAGGATTTGCTAACACGAGCCCAGCAGCGCTGCCACTCAACTTCTTGAAGTTGAGCTCCATCGGTGTCGACACGAACTTGTAGTCCACCATACTAAATCTTTCCAGAAGCTTCACAATGTACTTTCCTTGAGAAAGGAAAATCTCGCTAGGTCTCTGCCAGACCTCCAGGCCTAGGAAGTAGTGCACCAGTCCTAGGTCCTTCATCTCGAACTCAGCAGCGAGCTCCCTCTTGCACTGATGAATGAGAGGGTCAGCACCTGTCAGGAAGAGGTCATCCACATACAACACCAGAATAAGAGGCTTCTCCCTATCAACCTTGAAGTAAAGGTTCACATCAGCATTACTACAAGTGAAGCCCAACTTCATCAGGTAGATATCTATCCTCTCGTACCAAGCTCTGGGTCAGCCCATAGAGGGCTTTCTTCAACCTGCAGACATGGGTGTCCCGATCCTGGACTTCGAACCCCATAGGTTGCTCTACATACACCTCTTCCTTTATCGCACCATGCAGAAATGCAGTCTTTACAACCATCTGATGAAGACTCCATCCTTGCGCAGCAACAAGCGCTATGATAGATCAAATAGTGGTATATCATGCCACAGGTGCAAATATGTCATCATAGTCTATGCCTTCCTTTTGAGAGAAGCCACGAGCAACGAATCTTGCTTTGAACTTTTCAGCACTTCCATCAGATCCATGCTTGATCTTATAGAGCCATTTTGAGGTGACAACTCCTTTGTCCTCCGATCTTGGAACCACGTCCCAGACATCATTCTTCATTATGGACTCATACTCTTCGTGCATAGCATCCTTCCAGACTTGATGCTTTACAGCTTCCTCAAAAGATCCAGGCTCGGACCGTACAATAGTACTCATGGCTGCTAGATACCCTTGGTATCTACTCGGCTTCTTGCTTTCACGGAATGTCCCCCTTGGGGCCATATGTCCCTCAGCATCCTTGAGAGTGTCCCTGAGCCATGATGGTCTCTTCCCCAGTGAAGGAGGTGGATCAATCAGGTCCATCGATACTTCAACATCAAGGATCGTCTCATCCTTCAGTTCTACTTGATTTCCAGGCCTTGCTTCATGATCTTCCTGGGATCTCTGAAGATTGACTACTTTCTTCAGGGTAGCATCTTCGTCAAAAGTGACATCGTGGCATATCTCCACTTCCCTTTGACTATGCACATAGACTTTATAGGCCTTCGAAGTTTTGTTGTAGCCCACAAACATTCATTTCTTCCCAGAAGCATCCAGCTTGCTCCTCTTCTCTTTTGGCACATGAAAATAAACAGGACACCCAAAAACTCTAAAATGTGAGACATCAGGTGTCTTACCAGTGAAAACCTCTTCGGGAGTTTTGGAGTCCAGAGCGAAATGCGGGCATCGATTTTGTATGTACACAGCAGTGTTCGCAACTTCTCCCCACAGAAACTTCGATAGACCCTGGTCACATAGCATGGCACGAGCAGCTTCCACAATGGTCCTGTTCTTTCGTTCAGCAACACCATTCTGCTCAGGAGTATAGACAGTTGTGGTCTCCCTCTTGATGCCAACTTCTTTGCAAAATTTCTTGAACTCGTTTGTCTGATATTCAATGCTATTATCAGCCCTCAAAATCTTGATCTTCTTCCCTGTCATATTTTCCACCAAGGTTTTGAAGGTACGGAACCACATGAAAGCCTCATCCTTCTTCTTTAAGAAGTATATCCAGGTTTTGAGAGAGAAGTCATCTATGAACATCATATAATAAGAACATCCTCCCAAGGATGTCACGGGCAACATACCAGATAGATCAGAATGGATCAATTGCAAGACATCAGATGTCTTTGTGACACTTGAGGGGAAAGGTCCCCTTGTATGCTTTCCTTCGGCACAACCTTTACATACACCTTCATGATTATTTGAAAACTCGAGCATCCCTATCACCACCTTCCTTGCTTCGGGAAGGGCCTTGTAGTGAAGGTGTCCAAACCTCCGGTGCTATAGTTTAGTTTGTCGGATAGTATCACATGTCGTCGCACCTAGTGGACTTCCTCCAACCTAGTAGAGTGTATCAATTCTAAATCCAATCATGATAGCTTCCTTGAAGCTCTTCTTCCACATGCGCACCTTTCCATCAATGAATGCCACATTGAAACCTTTGTCTTCCATGGCCGATATAGACACAAGGTTCTTCTTCAAATTTGGTACATAGAGTACATCCTGCAAGCGGAGGACTTGTCCTTGAGACAAGTGGAGGGTAACAGTCCCTGTCCCTTTCATGGGATATGTGGCATTATCTCCAAGGATAATTTCTAGATTGGTATCCTTCTCAACGATATTAGAGAGTGCTTCCTTGAACCCAGTGATGTGCCTTGAGGCACCACTATCTATCAACCAGACATCAGACATCCATGGTGTCGGGTGGAGATGCAGCAGAGAGGGCAGATGCAAGAATGTATTCATTTCTTTTATCAACAACATTTGATTCCTCATACCTGGAGTTTCTCAACCTTTTGAAAGGTTGACCATTTCCGCCGGAGGGAGCCTTCCTTTTTCCCTTGGACCTATTGTGCCTTTGATTTCCATTCCTCCAGTTGTTGTTGTTGTCATCACCATCGGGAGAATCCTTCTTGAAAGGACATTCTCTAGCATAGTGACCTGGCCTATGACAAGTGTAACACTTGCCCTTCTTTCCTTGGGCCCCTACTCTTCTTTTGTTCTTTGGACCACCAAAGTTCTTCTTTCTAGAATGCGCAGCATAGGCAGCATTTCCTTCATTTTCATACTCCTTCATTCTTCTCTCTTATTGAACGCATCGTGATAGTACTTCGTCAAAGTCATATATCACATTATTATTTAGAATGGTAGTGATGAACACAAGCCATTCGGATGGGAGCCCTCCAAGTGCAGTGAGTACCATCTCTCGATTAGCTATTGTCTCCCCAATAGCCAGCAGATTGTTCCTGATCTCGGTCAGCTTCAGAAAGTTTGATTGAACAGACTCATCCCTGCCTTTCTTCAGATTCTTCAATTGATTCTTGAAGAATAGTACTTGATTTGCATTGTTGGCCTTGAACATGTGGACCAACTTATCATACATCTCTTTGGATGTGCCTAGTTCAAAGATGTAGGCCACCAAACTCTTATGAATTAAGTCCCTGATCATCAACTTTGATTTGATCTCCCCCTTCTTGTACTTTGTTTTGGCAGCAGCAGTAGCAATGGATGGCGATTCTTGGATTTTACCTTGCACATAGTCCATGACATCTTGGTCTTCAAATTTAAGATCCAATATCATCTTCCAAGCAAGGAAGTCATCCTTCCCAGTCAATTTGTCATCCTCCTTGAAGCCATAGTTTGTGGAACCCATTTTCTTCTTCGGTGATTGCTACAAATTAGGGCTTGTCTTCACCTCAGCTCTAATACCATGTAAATTTATGTAGATGTTCTATGCTTGATGCAACTTTACTTTCACTACAGCAATCACATAAACAATCAAGTAAAATGTTGATAGAACATACCAGTAGATCAACAGAAGACAAACCAGAAACAGATAAATGTGTTGGTGCGTTACGACAGTCAATAGGATGCTTCAACCAGCAAAGTCTCAATTGGTCAGCTAACCAGCAATGTCACACAACCCTCAGATCAACCAAACAGTCAACCCAGAGAAGTCAACGATGCAAGAAAAGTCAACGCATAATAGCAGCAAGTAAAGTCAACGTAGCACGGTCTACGATCAACCTTTGACCTCTGTTCTTGTGCCAAAATGTACAGACTACATAAATCTAAGTCTATGCCAAAGTTCAGCTCCTTTTGACCATGTGTTGACCAAAGTCAACGCTGGTCAAACCTGCGGTGGAAACCCTAACTGCAGCATAAACATTCTTCGTCCTTCTCCCACGTGTGAACTGCAGATTGCCTCCAGATAGCTCGAACCAATCAGAAGTGGAGAGAGAATATGTGTGATGAGGAGATGAGTGAAATGTCCTCCAACGTTGACTTCATTTATATCCATCACTGAGGGTGTGTGACACATTTGCTGGGGTACAAAACCTTAAAGCCAACCTGCACATCTTTGAATATATTATAAAATAAATTCAAAATAAATGTTCTGCTCATCGGATCAAGATGATCTTTAGATCGATCTTGCCCCTCTCCGAAAGAGGAACCCAATAAAAATATTGGTATCTTCATCTGAGCATCACAACATGGAGTTTGGACCTAGTTGTCCAATTTTAACAGAGAACACACACAGAATAGCAGCACTTGAGCTAAGTCGAAATTTTGGGGCACGGTTTGCTGAGAATTTCGAAGTGAGCTTGCAGTGCAGTCAGGGGCAATTCGGCAGCAAGAATTTCATCCAAGGCCGAGAATACAATAGCAGAGATGCAGATCAGCACCAGAGAGGTAGCACGGGCCCACGAGGGGTGACGCATAACCAGCAGGGCTCACGCAGAGGGACGCAGAGCCAAAGAGGGTGATGCAGTCACTCAGAGAGCTGCGCTGGGGTTTCTATGGGGCAGATCGGGCAGCCATCCAGCATTTTGATTTCTGAGCCGGGAAGGCTCACGAAGAGGGTGACGCAGATCCTGCAGAAGGTGACGCAGTCTAGTTTGTTGTAGCCATTGCTCAGCAGCACTGGGGACAGTGCAGTCACTTGTGGGGTTTCTTCATCCAGTTGTTGGATCTGCCATAATATCTGTCTCCGAATAGAGGTACTTCTGTCGAGGATTTTCTCTGTTGGGTGAGCCACATTAGCACCCTAGTTTGTATTCAAAATCTGCTTAATAATAAAACCCTCAAGAGTTGTTGCGCCGGTTTTCCCGCATTGGGTTTTTCCGAGGACATTTGTCCGAAAAATACGTGTCCTTTGTCTGGATGGTTTGCTTATTCTTCAGTACTTGATCTGTATAATTGTGTAGGCTGCAATGTATTTACTTTAATGTTTTCATGAATTATTTAGAAAATAACTTGTTAAGTTAAATCAAACAAGTAGAAGTAAATCAGATTTATTGCAGTAGGATTTCTATTGAGAAGATTCATAAATTTTCACATGGTATCAGAGTGTTTGCAAATCAAGAAGAGCTGAAGCCATCAACAAAAGACCAAAGAAAAATTACAGCAGGAAAAAGTAGTTGTCCCGAGTGACAACGTAGATCCAGAAGAGGCAAGGAGGGGTGACACAGTCACCAGAGGGGCTCAGGCAGAGCCTACGTCAGCCAGCTAGGGTGACGTTGTAGCTGCAACAGTGGCAGCGCAGTGTTTGTTGGGCCAACGTAGGGGTTTCGAGCCTCCGTCTTTCCAGTTGCCATGGCTAGAAGTGCATATTATTTTTCTTCAATAGTTGTTGGTGGGGCATTGTTTCTGTTGGTGCAAAACAGTGTCTAGCAGGGTGTGGCAAAGTAGAGGGAAGCAGTTCCTCAACAGACTTCTTGCCAAGAAGTCTAGATCCAGTGTTGATCAGCAGCAAAGAGTGATCAGAGAGGACTGATTCGACATCATTTGGCGGAGGATTTTTGGGAGGGAGCAGGTTCCTTAGAGGGTTTCTAGCGCCAAGAAACTCAGATGTGAGTTTTGTTGTTGCAGCAACAATAGAGGGAGAAGTGAACCAATTCGACATCTTTCAGTTGAGAAAAGATGGCCACACATGGACTGAGGGATCAAGACAGGTTGGATGGAGCATCCAACTTTGTCCCCTGGAGGGCCAGAATCCTATCAATTCTAGATGAGCATCGTATCAAGCATCTTGCCGAGAGCGCGGTTGTTGTTCCAGTTGACGTTGATCCGTTGAAGAAGTATGAAGAAGCTCAAGCAAAGGCTAAGCGTTTGATCATGAATGGAGTCAAGGATCGGGTGGTCCCACACATTGCTGAGAAGACTACAACACATCAGATGTGGACTTCCTTGACCACATTGCATGAGGGGACTTCTATTCAGAGGAGAATGATTCTGGAGAATCAGCTTCGATTATTCCAGATGCTGAAGGGAGAAGAGATCGACCCCTTCCTCATTTGATTGAAGGCGATTTGTGATCAGCTGGTTGCCGTGGGGGCCACACTTGATGAAGGTCTTATGGTAAGGACTGCTCTAAATGCAGTTTCCGATGGGTGGGAGAACTTTGTCCAAAGCATCTTGGGTAGAGAAACGCTTCCAAGTTGGGAAAACATGTGGTCAGCTCTTCGACAAGAAGAGATCAAGAGGATGACCAAGGCGGGCATGAGCAGCGGAGGGATCAAGATCAAGAAGGAGGAGGAAGATGCGGCTCTTGCATCTAAGGGATAGCATGGGCAGCAAAGGAAGAAGAAGAAAGTCCTTTCAAAGGTCAGATGCTTCAGTTGTGGTGAATTAGGACATTTCGCCACAACATGCCATATGAAAAAGAAAGGTAAAGAAGAGTCTATTCGAAGGTTGTCGCAGCTAAGGACGATGATGGAGATGATGACGATGTGGGCCATGAGTGCTCATGTGCAGGATCCTTGAGGTGCCCAAACTCTTGGATCACATATGAGCTACGGGAGCCCTTAATGACAGTAGCAGGATGACTGGAGTCAGTTGGTGCGAGGGATGATGGAGCAACATTGGCAGAGCTAGAACGTTGAAGACTGGAGCAGCACAGAGCAGAGGCAGCAACAGCGTAGCAGCAACAGCGCAGTGGTTGATGGACTTCAACAGCGCAGTGCAGAGCAGCAACAGCGCAGAGCATCAGAGGGTCAGCGCAGAATTAGCAGCAGAGGGAGCTTCACCATCAAGATGCATCTAGACTGACTTGTATGTCAAGATTTTGGGTGGATTTTCAGTTGCTTACTTCTCAGCAACTGAGTTGCAGTGCAGCAATTAGCAGTGGTAGTGCTATGGGCATCATGATGCAGCAATTTGAGAGGGAGTTGCAGTACAGATGTAGCAGTGACATGGGCAGCAGTACAAATAGCAGCAGCGCAGTGGATGAGGGGCAGCAGCCAAGCATCAGCAACACAGAGGACCGATGTTGTGGATCAGTGTGATACTTCTGGTTGAAGTATTGTTACAGCACATTCCTCGCTAAGAGGGAGTGTTGATTTTTGGGTAGCATCGGATGTGCTCTAGCTCCGAAACTTTGAGGGGCTAGAACACATGAGATCTCCAAGACCCAGAAATCATTTGGAGAAATTCCACTCGGAGCTTTAAGTTATTCAAATAATTAATTATTTTAATGGGGACCCTAAGTCTAACTTAAGGAAATTAAATAATTAAAGTGAATTAATTTAACATGTGGGTGAGAATGTTCTAAGAGATGAGGATCAAGTCTTTTCTAATCTTAGTCGTCGATTAGAGATTAGATCACGGTTGTTGATTCGTCAACTGGAAAAGTATTAAAGGAAGCCTTGGGGTCAGTTGGAGAACGCACACAGAGGAGCAGCACTTGAGCGAAGTCGAAATTCTGGGGCGTGGTTTGCTGAGAATTTAGGAGTGAGCTTGCAGTGCAGTGAGGGGCAGTTCGGCAGTGGGATTTTCATCCAAGGCTGAGAATACTATAGCAGAGAGGCAGATCAACACCAGAGAGGCAGCACAGGCCCAAGAGGGGTGGCGTAGAGCCAGCAGGGCTCACACAGAGGGACGCAGAGCCAGAGAGGGTGACGCAGTCACTCAGAGAGCTGCGTTGGGGTTTTTGTGGGGCAGATCGGGCAGCCATCCAGCGTTTTGATTTATGAGCCGGGAAGGGTCACGAAGAGGGTGACGTGACTCCTAGAGAAGGTGACGCAGTCTAGTTTGTTGTAGCCATTGCTCAGGAGCACTAGGGACTACGCAGTCACTTGTGGGGTTTCTTCATCCAGTTGTTGGATCCGCCATAATATATGTCTCCAGATAGAGGTACTTCTGTCGAGGATTTTCTCTATTGGGTGAGCCACATTGGCACCCTAGTTTGTATTCAAAAATATGCTTAATAATAAAACCCTCAAGAGCTGTTGCACCAATTTTCCCGCATTGGGTTTTTCCGGGGACATTTGTCCAAAAAATACGTGTGTCCTTTGTCTAGATGGTTTGCTTATTCTTCAGTACTTGATCTGTATAATTGTGTAGGAAAAGTAAATCAGATTTACTTTAATGTTTTCATGAATTATTCAGAAAATAACTTGTTAAGTTAAATCAAACAAGTAGGAGAAGTAAATTAGATTTACCACAATAGGATTTCTATTTAGAAGATTCAGAAATTTTCACACATTACAGGTATATAACCAAGAGGTATACATAACTTTATTAAGAATTCAACATACAGTAGGGTTGATTGATTGGATAGGATACAAAAATTCTAATCATGTTCCCTCATGGTAAATGGAGCCCTAGATATCTTATGGTTTATAAGCAATCTAGCACTCATGAGCATGGATAAGGTTAGAACCCTTGGTCTAGGATTAGCACCTAAGACCCTAGAAGTACAACCTTTAAAGTCTCATGGTAACCGTAGATTGTCAGATAGATATTATACTCTTGTTATTATATACTTTGCTTGGGGATACTTGTCAATGAATATTGTAGGTACGTGAAGCAAAGGAAGATGGATGGGTTGATCCTCTGTTTTGAGAAGCATGATGGAAGGAGGGAACTACATGAACCCTTGGACCCTCAGTCACTGTGATGGGTTCATTATATAACTATGGAACTATGGATACTTGGTACATAGCATGGAGAAATAGAAGATGATAAAACATCTACTATGGTTAAAAAATTACAGTCAAACATTATAATTATGACAGGATGCAAAGACGGCATCATATTAGAAGCATGTCGTTGAAGCAAGAGCTCATGGCATCATTAAAGAAGCTTGAAAGAATAGCTGAAGTAGAAGTCTACATGGATGTAGTTGTCATCATATAAAGGAAGTAGCTCTTGGTAACCTCATTAAAAGCATATATAGTGCATATCTAGCATGATAGAAGGAATTCAGCATACATCATCATCATGAAAGGAGCATTTTCCGGATGAGGATAATCTAGATCCTCTGTTGGAATCTTCATTAGAAGGTTCACCTCCACCTGAAAGAAGCAAGTGTCTCGCTGATCATTCCACCTTGTGTGGAATTCATTGATTAGAAGGATGATGGTATGATGACAAAGGAATGCAGCGTGTTGAGATAGTTGAAGTACTTTCAATCAAGGAAGCTGCAAAAGGAAGACTAGATGACCAAAAGGAGAAAAGAGGTATGTTTAAATTATGTCATCATATAGTTGCAGATTGCATGGGTAAATGCTCTACATTGATAGCATGATCAAGGATCTATTCCTTTGAAAAGATTCGTGAAAGCATGGTTCACATATTGACAAGATGAAATCAACATAATATGTCCTCATATGGTATATGAGGTGGTTAACCAAGCTAAAGGAACTATGAGTTCCTGAAAATCAATATGTGAAGAAAGAAACAGGAGATCATGAAAAATGCAACTACATTCACAGGAAGTCAACATCCAACGACTAAGAATTGATCATGACATCTCCATAGAGAAGAAGATCATGATAAGGTCTGTAAAGAAAGGAGACCCTTGACATATAAAGTTTTGGAGATGTGTTTATGAATGTGCAGGATGTTGCAGGAAAGCAAGATGTCATTATGAAAGGTTATCACAAAAGGTAACTTTGATTTGATGTCCATTTTTTTTTTGAACAACATCTGGATGGATTGATATAGGGCTACTGAAAAGAGAGTTGTAGATGTCACCGACAACTAGCACTCATGTGGCTAGATAAAAGATCCTGAAGGAAACATGACGTGGAAAAGGTAGTTGTATGAAGAAAAGCCAGATGTGGACTAGAAGATCACTTTCCGACAGAAAGAAGGATGACATGACCAACATGACTCGTGAAGGAAAGTGATGGATGGTCGATGGCCTACAAAGAAGTCCCTAAAGATGAAGGCTCCATAATGTTAAAATAAATTTCATGACATCTAAAGGAGGAGCTCAACAAGCAGCCAAAGGTCCCATGATCTCCACTAAAGAAGAAAGCTTCTCTTGGAAGCAAGTCCCTGGTTAAGTGGGAGCTTGGAAGCAAGTCCCTGGTTAAGTGGGAGCATGGAAGCAAGTCCCTGGGAGCTTGGACAAGACCCTAGATAAGAAGGAACTTGGGTACATTCCTTCTCTAGGAATGGGAACATTCCTTTAATGGAATGGGTATATTTCCCCTAAGTATGAGGGAGAGATA
Source organism: Pinus albicaulis (assembly GCA_034641835.2). Taxonomy (NCBI): domain Eukaryota; kingdom Viridiplantae; phylum Streptophyta; class Pinopsida; order Pinales; family Pinaceae; genus Pinus; species Pinus albicaulis. The sequence goes on from CM076584.1 coordinate 8,825,671, forward strand.
GACCCATCATTCTTGTCTTCACGTTGGAAGAAAGAATGGAGGATCAGAAAAGCATCTGGCATCCAACACTCTTTGAGGATGTGATAGGGAATCAAAGATAAGAGTGGTTGTAAAGGACCGATATTCTTTCAGATTGGGAATCCTCATACTCTGTGAATACTGGGTAGGGTATGTACCTTGAGAGACAATGATGAAGGTGTCTATAAATCATTAGTCTCGCCAGCATTGTGCTTTGATCTTGTGGAGAGATAGAGTTGTTAGTCAAGGCCTTGCTATGTGACAATGCTGAAAGCTATGATGCTAAACACATGGGTTACCAATCCGACTCTTCTTATGGTAACTAGTTTCGGTCTTCAAAATTGTTTATGCATCATGACTTGATATAATTAATGTACTTGTCAAAAGAAAAAGGAAAAGGAAATTATATTTTTTCAAACGAAAAATTATTTATTAAAGAATAAGTTTCTTGCCCATTGACTAATTTATTTAGTTTTTTTTGGCACCCTTTGTATGCCCTAGGGTTTTGACAAGGTCAAGGTCAAGGTCATGATGTAAAGACCCTTCAAGGGCTCTTGGGTCAATGTAAAAGAAATTATTTTTGTATGTAAAAGGGCAAGAAACCACCAAGTAATGGGTCGGCCAGCCCACCAAATCGACCCCACATGAAGCAGTTGCAGCCAACTCAAAAGACTATATATAGAAGACTCTTTTGATCTCCTAGGACATACAAAAGAAGCTCCAAGATCCTAGAAGTCTGAAGCAAGAAGCATAGTGAGGAAGAGGAGAAGTCTATCAAGAAAGTTCTATGTTCGATTTGTCGCATCGTCTTATGTTTGAGAATCTCACACGTGTAAGGGATTCTGTCTTAGTTCAGACTTATGATCTAGTGAAGAGAAGCAATTTAAATTGTAGAAAGAAGTTTTGATTGGGTGGCTGGCCATCACTTGGTGGATTGTCTTGGTTAAGGTTTGGATGTCTTCCTTGAGAATTCTATAAGAAAGAGAAGTTTGGGTTTTCCCCTATGAAGGGGTTTTGCCCTGGAGAAGAGCCTAATTTTCTGGTGTTCTTGTGATCTTTATTGACATTGTCTTGATGATGATAAACACATGATGATAATTATGATGATCTAATCTAATATCACAAGGAATGTTAATGTATTAAGAGAAAACAATCAAAATAATTCTCAATACTGTATGCCCTAGTTTTCTTAACAAAGGATTATTTTAAGATATACCAGACTTGCAACTTGATCATCTCTTAATGTCTTTTATGAATTTCAAACTTGTAGCTAGCTTACTATAGCAGACTTCAAGGTTGACTTCTAGAATGATCACCAAGAGGTGTAAGATTCAGAAATTCTTTATGACTGTATAAGCATGCTACAGAGAATGCTACTTAAACTTATGACTCCTTTAGCTGGAACGTCAGACCTTAATACAGAATTATCCTATTTGGAGATAGAGCCATTACTCACAGTTTGATTACCTTTTAACCAGCTATCTAAGGAGGAGAAAATTTTCTCCTCATTGAAGCTTATAGTAGCTTCAGAAGGTCTTCGGCATAAGCTTCGTGTCTTAGCATGTGGAAGATGATTTATTGCCTCTTTAGGTGCTTGCTTGGTGGAGTAGGTGATTTATGTGTTTTTTCCTAAGTCTGACTTGGGAAAGAACAACAATTTAAGTCAATTAATTATTGTGGACTATTAAGTCATTTTCTAAAGATAAATAACTGAATTATTTAAGTGACTTAGAAATTATCTCAACCATTGATCTCCAAGATCTTCTAGAAGGGAGATTAGGGTTAGGGATTTACGCTTAATGAAGATCATAAAAGGAAGCCAAAGGAAGAGGTAAAGACACAAGAGATGAGACACAACAAGAGAGCAATTTTCTTTAGTGTGAGTGGCTCAGTAGACTAAATCGCGGAGGAGGAAGACTACAGGAGGATTCAAGAGCGTATCCAAAAGGTCAAGTTGCTAGAGATTGCAGCGCCAAGTTGCTGAAGGGAGGGAGGTCAATTTAATTGGAGAAGTTGATTTGTTGGAGGCCAAATTTCCTGAGGCGCAGTGGCAGCTCGTAGGTAAGGCGCAAGGTTGATTTGCTAGCAGATTGATTGGGAGGAATTTCTCCAGGCCGAATTACTTCAAAGGCCAATTTCCAGGAGGCCGAATTCATCCAACGAGGGCCAAGTTAGAGGTTCCAGCAATTGTATTTTTCCTTGTAATTCTCTATGGGTCGAAAACCCTGATTTTCCATATTAATGAATGACGGAGTATTGTTGTGGGTATTTATCTATCACAATGTGTGATTGATCTATCTTAATTTTTATTTTTCCTCTTGATATATTTCTGGAAGTTAAGATACCAATGATTTTATTTTTCAAAAATTATTTGGTTAATTAAATAAATTGTTGGGAATAAATAATTGTCATGAGAAAATAAATCTGGGTTAGTATTGGGAGATTTAACACCCCTATGGGTTACCCACTTATTGGTGGGTATCAGTTCACATAAATATTAATACTTTCCTTTTTTATTTATGATTCCTCCTGGAGATGTGTTAGTGGTCATCGCTAGAAAAGGTGGGGTCTCTCTTAAATAGAAATTTATCTATGACAATGTCATTTTATAAGGAGGTGTGTTGAGTCTTTTTATCAAATTGGCAATAAATTCATTCAAGTGCATTCAATTTTTGTCAAATATGTAGTGTCATAGATTCATCCCTTTTTGTATCCATCAGATTAATCTGATGGTTGCTGATCTCTCCTTGCAGGAGGGTAATCTTGTATTTAATGAGCATAATAAAACAAGCAAAGCTCAACAACTTTAACTTTTAAATGATACTTTTCCGAAAGACTGAAATTCTCATTATGGATAGCTTTACCATTTCCTTTAATTGACATGGTTCACATTGATCAAGCAAAAGAACCAAGTTACATGTTTAGGAAACAGAACAATCTTTCAACATTACTTACAAAAGAGCGCAGGAATGTAATTTTATAAGGAGGTGTGTTGAGTCTTTTTATCAAATTGGCAATAAATTCAGAAAGACTGAAATCCTCATTATGGATAGCTTTACCATTTCCTTTAATTGACATGGTTCACATTGATCAAGCAAAAGAACCAAGTTACATGTTTAGGAAACAGAACAATCTTTCAACATTACTAACAAAAGAGTGCAGGAATCTATGACAATGTAATTTTATAAGGAGGTGTGTTGAGTCTTTTTATCAAATTGGCAATAAATTCATTCAAGTGCATTCAATTTTTGTCAAATATGTAGTGTCATAGATTCATCCCTTTTTGTGTCCATCAGATTAATCTGATGGTTGCTGATCTCTCCTTGCAGGAGGGTAATCTTGTATTTAATGAGCATAATAAAACAAGCAAAGCTCAACAACTTTAACTCTTAAATGATACTTTTCAGAAAGACTGAAATTCTCATTATGGATAGATTTACCATTTCCTTTAATTGACATGGTTCACATTGTTCAAGCAAAAGAACCAAGTTACATGTTCAGGAAACAGAACAATCTTTCAACATTACTTACAAAAGAGCGCAGGAATCTACAACAGCTTGAGAAAAAATCATCACATGTTGCAACTAAAAGATATGGCTTTTGAAAAAACTTTATGCATACTAGAGCATGTGAACAAATAGGAGATTCAAAAGCAACACACTAAAAAACTATGCTTGGAAAATGTTAAGTGCACTGATTTACACAGCATTGTGTGTTCTTCTGCTCATACCTGTACACTAAGCAGACAATTAAAATGAAAAGTAGTTGCCATTCTTCCATGAGATTCCATGTCCCTAGCAATTGTCAAGGCATTAGAATGATCCCCAGCTTTACAATTTTCTTCAATTAAGAGATCATATAGTTTATCAGTGCCTCTTAGTCCTCCTCCTGCACCCTTCAGAAAAACTTCATTTGCTTTTTTGAGATGACCAGCTTCATGTAGCTCTTCTGCATTCAATTAACGAGAATTTTGGTACATATTTCAGGTCTCAAAGAATTATCCAGAAGAAAAAGCATGACTATTCCTTTAATTATGCATAAACAACATGAAACAAAATGAAGAGCTTATGTGTTTGCCTAACTCAAATCTTAATGGCATTATCACTGCAGAAATATTGTAGTTTACCAACAAGAATAAGCCAAGTTCTACGAATATCAAACTTGAACTTTTCCATGGCTGCAAGGATTTCCTCTCCTCTCGATGCATGACCCTTAGACCCAAACAGTCGAGCCAATGCAATAAATGTCTCTTCTAGAGGACGAAAACCTAGACTGACTTCCTTACGCAATGACTGCATCTGCATCAAAAGAAGCTTTCTTCAAGCATTAGTGTTCACCTTCAATCATCTTATGGTATGCATCTATATTTTCTCAAATAGCAGCATATCAAACATCGAAAGGAAATCCATGAACAAGAACAATATCAAATAAGTAATACAATGTTAAGTCGCAATGAATCACATCTTAAAAACATTGAACTTCACCTCTATGGAATTGTAAAAGAAAACAAAAGGATACAATACAAACATTAATCATTATATTATTTAATATTACATGATAATATGTACCTGAGAGATACAACACTTGCTGAGATAGCTTTTTGTTAAATATTAAAAATAAATTAAGAGCAATCGCAAACCAGTATTTTGTTTTAAGTAGCAAAAATGTTGAAATTTGATGACTAAACAAGTTTCCTGCAATCCCAACCTGGTTTTAATTTCACCTTATCAATCCCGAGTCCCATTCAGTAAAATGCCCTTTCCCATAAACTTACATTCAACATATAAAATTCTGGAAATAAAATTTTCAGATTAAAACACATGGGACTGTCAACACACGCTGAAAAAAAATATGGACATAACCAGCGCAGCAACAAATAAATAAAAAAATACACAGATTTTTGGTCAACTTAGACCCAGGGAAAACCCCTTCAATCTTCTCCTGGGAAAACCTATTAGAGAGCTCTTCAAATTTATTTATCTTTCAAGTTCAGGAAAAAAACATTTGCAAACAAAACAAAACAACAAAATACAACTTATCTCTTCAGCCCAAAACTCCTTGAAAACCGTGCCCACTTTGCCTCAATTTCCGTGCCCACTTGAAGCTAAACTGTACTATATGGACGCGGACTGTACGGATTTTTTTCCAAAAGAAAAAATCCAAAAATTGCTCTCGAACTGCTTGCATTTCACAGCATTAAATGTTGTTCATACTATACCTTCTGTTGTCTTTTATGCCTTGATTTTCGTGCCTAGCTTTGCGCGGAAATCACTCCTTCAACTTGTTGCAACAAAATTCTCTTTCAGAACTTTTCGCCAGCTCTCAGCCTCATTTCTCCAATCTGCTCATAAAGAATGAATGAATGCAGTCTCTCTTTTCTTTTCCCTCTTTTGTTTCCCTAAATGACTTTTGGGCAAACCTAAGATCTAATGGCTTAGATTCATTTAGATCAAGGGATGAGAATAAATGTGCATTTAATTCTCACTTTCTATTTTTCAACTCACCCATTAAATAAAGTACCCACATTGTACTTTATGTCTAAAGTCATTTTTCACTTTATAATTCAACATTGACTTTACCACTTATAAAGTCACTTTCACTCTATAATTTAATATTGACTTTACCACTTATAAAGTCACTTTCACTTTATAATTGAATATTGACTTTACCACTTATAAAGTCACTTTCACTTTATAAAGTCACATTTAGGAAAAGAATTATTTTGGACACTTTTCCCTAGGTAGAGACTAACCCAGGGGAAACCACTTGGCCAAGGTATATTAAAAATCAACACTCCGCCTTACCGAGGAAATTGTTTCTCACCACACCCATCTTGTCCCTGAAATGGACATGCTTGCCTCTTGGCAAGGACTTCGCGAGAACATTAGCCACCTGCTCATCTGTCGATATATACTCCAAGTCTCTAACTTCATTGCCCCCTTCTAAACATAGTCCCTGACGAAATGATATATGATGTCAATGTGTTTTGACCTGTCATGAAACACTGAATTCTCCGTGAGTTTAATGCGACTCTAATTATCACAGTGAATAATCGTCGGTCTTAACTCCTGCTCAAATAGGCCATACAATAACTTGCGAAGCCAAATGGCCTCACAACTAGCCTAGCTAACAGCCATATACTCAGCCTCAGAAGAGTTCAACGCAACTGACTTTTGCTTTCGACTGAACCACAACACAACTGCCGAACCCAATCTGAAGCAACATCCTGAAGTGCTTTTCCTATCAGAAGCACTCCTTGTCCAATCTGAATCTGTGTAACCTGCCAACCTCACTCCATCTCCCCGCCTATATTCCAGACCATTATCAACAGTCCCCTGCACATAGCGAAGAAAGTGCTTTGCAGCTACCCAGTGCACCCTCCTGGGCTCAACCATGAATTGGCTAAGTGTGTTCACCACAAAGCGTATATCTGGCCTACTGTTGACCAGATACATCAAGGACCCAATATGTTGCCTATACAATGTGGGATCCACCAAACTAGAATCCGAAGCATGAAGCTTCTTCCAGTTGGTGATCATAGGTGTAGACATGGGTCTACAGTCTACCATGTGAAATCTGCTGAACACATCCACAGCATACTGCCTCTGCCCCAAAAAGATATGCCACACCTCAAGCCCCAAAAAGTAATGCATCAATCCAATGTCCTTCATGTCGAACTCCATAGCAAGATCCTCCTTGCAACCACTAATCAATCTCTTTGCCCCAGTAATGAACAAGTCATCAACATATAGCACAAGAATGAGCGGATCATCCCTTACAACAATGTAGTATAGGTTTTGATCTGCATCACTCTTCGTGAAACCCATCTGCTGCAAGTATCAATCCTCGAATACCAAGCTCTCGAAGCTTGCTAGAGTCCGTAGAGTGCTCACCTCAACCGACATAAATGGGTCTCCCGCCCAAGTACCTCAAAGCCCTGTGGCTGCTCAACATACACGTCCTCTATAACTCTGTTCAGAAATGCGGTCTTCACATCCATCTGATGGATCTGCCAACCCATTTCTATAGCAATAGAAATAAGGGACTGGATAAAAGTGTACCAAGCTATGGGAGTGAATGTCTCATCATAGTCAACTCCCTCTATCTGTGAGAACCCTCTAGCCACAAACCTCGCCTTGAACTTCTCAATGCTGCCATCCGCAGCATGCTTGATTTTGTAGAGCCACCTAGAAGTCACATCTGACTTGCCCTCAGGCCTAGGCACCACCTCCCAGACATTGTTCTTAATAATAGAGGCATACTCCTCCACCATAGCCTCTCTCCATACCTCCTGGCTGGCAACCTTCTCATAGCTAGTAGGCTCAAAGTCAACAATGCTGGTAGCCTTGGCTACATAACTGCAAAACTGCTCAGGTGGCACACTCTCCCTATTCACCCTCTTCGAAGGACCAATGGACTCTTCTTTCTTCAAGGTGTCATGAAGCCACTTGGGCCTCCTCTTCCCTGAAGAAGCTTCCCCATAGGGAACCTCATCCTCTGCCACCCAGTCTAGTGAACTGAAGGTATGCCAACTGAACCTGGTGTGCCTGTACCAACACCTATCCTCGAAGAACCTATACCTGTGTCAGCTGAAGTGCCATGTGAACTCTGTACCAGTGGACTCCCTAAAGAAGCGCACAGTGAACTCGCCACTGGTGCCCCAGATGTCACTGACACTGAAGTACCTCCTGTACCAGTTGATTCAGAACCTTGAGGTCCTACACCCTGTACCTGACCTCCCTACTGATGCAGGTTACCTTGCAAAACCCAGAATCTCTCTCTTACTGCATATACAAAATGCATCTTCAACAAATGTCCAGATAAGACTCCAATATCTGGCAAATTCGCACACTATCATTCACGGAAGCTTCATCTTAACAATCCTTACACTATGATTATCAAACTTACAACCAATTCTCATATGCGGAAGCTCTTGTCCATTTACATCTTTTTATGGTCTATAGAACCTTGCACAACTCAATTCAATCTCAAATGAAAACCTTTCCCAAAAGTCCTAGGAAAAATCTTTTAAAACCCAATTGTTTTATTTAAACCCTCAATTTCTTTATTAAGCCCCAAGGCTTAATCCACCTCACACAGAATTCGGACTAATCAAAATTCAAGACATATGAACATTATTCAATTCAACAACCTTCATGCTTTCTCAACTTCAATACAATCTCAATTTAAAACTTCATGCATAAGTTTATCAAACACCGCTCAAATGCCAAGAATTTAACAAATCGACTTTCACGGCAAACCATTTAAAATAATGTTTAACCCCACACAAAATCATATATCCTTGATCTTTGGATGCAAAACACCCATCTCATTTACTGCAAATATGAACCTGGCCATGATTTTAATACATGCTTGGTAAATACAAATGCGGCTTACCTCTATGAACACCATACGCAAATCCATAATGCGCCCTCACTTTGCCCAAGTTTGACCAACGCTTCCACTCCTCAACTCTTCGATTAAAATCAAATACTAACGACAATTTGCCACGCATTGATTTACCTTCTCCATTGCTGGTTAACGCTACAGTTCAACCTCTTATAAACACTGCAAAATATTTCGATTGCACCATCGAACACTCCACCCACTTTTGATCGATTCCAGGTTGACCAGTATTAACTCCTCCATCCTATTCGCAAGTCAAACCCTCCACAATTCCGAAGAGGTTGCGCCCATTATCATTGCCAACGTTCCATTGCACTCCATACGCAATATCTTCGATCTGTGTTCCATTTGAAGTCAATGCTCCTACGGCAATTCACATAAACTCAAATTTTATTAAAAAGCCAAATAACATCCAATCATTAATTATACATCTACTCATTAAATTATCATTCGATTGGCTGTTCGCTTCACAGCTCCATGGTGATCCTTCCACGTGTGAACTCTGCAACTTTAAGCAATACATTTTCTTTGAAAGTCCGCCTTCATCCTTGGTACGCTTTTACTACAGTTTGCACAGAGAATTAACAATCTCTGCGTCCATCCTTTGGATTCGCTTATCAAAACACTCCAACTTCAAACCTTCATGACGCATTCTCCTTCACTGCTACTGGACACAGTAATTAAAATCGATTCTAATTGAATTCCAAATGAATAAACAGAGTTTTTAAAAACAACAGCCCTGCGCCATCGATCAATGATTGTCCAATTCTGCAATTGAAGAATTTTCAACGCTACGGTTCCTAGACAGACCATAATTTATGTAGCCATGCAAAAGTGCTCATTATGTCTTCAATTCGGATTTCAAAAGATCTATAAGAAGATTTGTTTTGGATTCTTTAATACACGATTTTTGTAGTTAAGTAACCCCTACGATGCATTCTAGCAATTAATTGCTGTGGATTTTAATTCCACAAAGCCTCAACGGATTTCAAACTCCAGAAATTCACGACCCCATAATTATATTACAAGACTTGAAAGTTCCATCAACATGCCTTACACAATACTCATTTCAGTCAAGCAATTATATTCCTTAATTTAAAAGTCTATGGCAAATTCTTTCAATGTCATCGATCTATTCAGAGATTAATGCAACAGTGTTCAATCACACGGATTTGAATAAGTGAATATTCACTCTCAGCTCATACAATCAACCTACATGGTTCAGAAAACACACTTTCATATTAACAAATGAGCTTACTTACAGAATTTCTCCGTTCATGGCCTGGTTTTCAAATTATTGGCCCTTTACAAAAGCCCATAGGCTTACAAACTTGGTTGTCCAAACCTCAGCTCTCAATCAATCTATCCTACCTGATCTCTTTTTGCCTTTGAGGCATATCAATTTATACAAAATTGAATTGAACCAATTTTAGGTTCAAATCCCCTTATCACTCAACAAACCCCCAAATATCTCAACAAATCCTAAAATCACTCTTGAATCCCTAAGGATCCTCTCTCACCCAAAATTAATGAAACTAATTTCTAAATTAAATTCTCTCATCCTCAACTGACCAAATTCTCTCATATTTGAGAATTATTTAATTAAAATATAATTTAATCACTCAAAGATAATATTAATATTTACATGAAATTAATATTACTCAAAAACATGAGACCCCTAGGTTTAATAAAAATACAAGGTATTTTTTCGAGCTAATGCTCCTGCATCATGCTGAGGAGAAGTCTGTGACTCTCTCTCATCATACTTCCGTGATCTCCGATAGGCCCTCTCCTCCTCTAACTTCACATCCCTCCTAATCACCACTCTCTGTTTAGAAGGAATGAAGATCCAGTACGCCTTTGAAGTCTCGTTGTAACCCATAAAGATACCCTTCTCTCCCATGGGTTCCAGCTTCGTCCTCTGCTCCTTGGGGATATAATAATATGTGAGACATCCAAAGATATGAAGATGTCCCACATCAAGCTTCTCTCCAGTGAAGGCCTCCTCCGGAGTCATATTCCCTGATATTTTGTGAGGACTCCTGTTCTAAAGATGAACAGCAGTATTGCAGGCCTCAGCTCACAAAAACAAAGGCAACCCCTAATCATGAATCATCGCTATAGCAACCCTAACAATAGTTATGTTCTTCCTTTCAGACACCCCATTCTGCTCGGGGTTGTAAGGAACCGTGAATTCTCTCCTAATGCCCTCCTGTGCACAAAAGTCAGAAAACCCACCATCTGTTGTGAAACCAGCTCCAAAAATAGAAGAAAAGAGATATCAACGCCTTAGAAATAAGCCACTTCGAGGGGGCAACCTCCAATACATTACATTAATGAACAATTCTTGGATGATACAAATTACAAAACCTCTTTTTCATATGTAGGGTCCATGGGGGCCACATTGTAATCCTAGTGGGGCCACAATGTAATCCTAGCCGACCTAACAATAATAATTTAAGGGCACAATAATAACAATATGGGGGTTACAGGGGTACAATAATAACAATAATGGGGTTACACTAACATTCCGCCACAAACTTTTGAATATCAGATTTAAGACCATCCCAAAAAAATTATTTCTTCACCCTATGGTATGTTTTTAAAAATCTTGTGTCCTCGTAAAGGAAAAGTGTGCAATTCCAAAAGAATCTTTTGTTTTAGTTGGGAATTCTTACAAAGATATAAGCGATCTTTGTACCATAAGGAATCATTTTTCCAACTAAACATATCAGATGTACTAGGATCTTGCTGCAAATTTTGAATGAGTGTCCACACTTCTTTGTCCTTCTTCCATTCATCTCTTTCTTCAGTTATCCAATCTGGTTGGATAATAGAAATGGCACAAAGCAATGCTTCCACCTCTTCATTCTTTCCTGAGAGTGCATCTGCAACAACATTTAGCTTCCCTTTTTTGTAGATTATTTCAAAGTCATAACCCAACATCTTTGTGACCCATTTTTGCTGCTCTTCTGAAGATAGTCTTTGTTCCAAAAAGTGTTTAAGACTATCATGATCAGTTTTTACCTTGAAATGTCTTCCCATTAGGTAAGTTCTCCATTTCTTTAGTGCATGCAGTATTGCTAACATTTCCTTCTCATAAATAGGTTTCTGTAAATACTTTCCTTTGATTGGACGAATTTCAAAAGCAATGGGTCTTCCTTATTGCATTAAAACAACACCAATTCCATTTCCTGAGGCATCACATTCCACAATAAAGGTTTTTGTGAAGTCTGGCGTAGCTAAGACCGGTGCTAGGCACATTGCCTCTTTAAGATGTTCAAAGGCCTTAGTTGCTTCAGGAGTCCATGAAAATGCATCTTTCTTCAATAATGTTGTTAGAGATGCTACTATTCTCCCATAATTCTTAACAAACTTGCGATAATACCCTGTTAACCCGAGAAATCCTCGCAACTGCTTTATGGTTGTGGGGACTTTCCATTCCTTAATAGCTTTAATTTTGTTAGGGTCTACTTTAACACCCTCGTGAGATACAATATGACCCAGATATTCCACCTCTTGTACTCCAAAGAAACATTTGAATGTTTTTGCATATAATTGTTTCTCCTGCAATAGTTTGAGCACCTTGTCAACATGTTCAACATGATCCTTCCAATGCCTGCTATAGATTAGTATATCATCAAAAAATACTAGCACAAATTTTCTAAGGAAGGGTTTGAAAATGGAATTCATCAACCCTTGAAATGTAGAAGGTGCATTGGTAAGGCCAAAAGGCATGACCAAAAATTCATAATGACCCTCATGAGTTCGAAATGTTTTTTTTGGAATATCTTCGATCTTCATTCTAATTTGATGATATCCTGAACGAAGATCCAACTTGGTAAAATAAATTGCTCCATGTAATTCATCCAATAATTCATCAATCACAGGAATGGGAAATTTATCTTTAATGGTGATCTTATTGAGCTCCCTATAATCCGGACACATTCGCCATGATCCATCCTTCTTGTGTACCAATACTACAGGAGCAGAGAAAGAACTTTGACTAGGTTGAATTATACCGCCTCTAACATTTCTGCAATCATACGTTCAATTTCGCTCTTTTGGAAGTAAGGATATCTATAAGGCCTGATGTTTGGAGGAACACTTCCTGGAATCAAATGAATAGCATGATCATGATCATGAGTAGGTGGGAGTCCTTTGGGAGTTTCAAACACCTTGGAATGATTGTCCAAGACTTGTTGGAGATCTGCAGAAATAGATGATTTTGATGTTGGAACTTCTAGTGAGCATAATTGTGCAATTACCCCTCGTTGTTCTTTCTTTAGAAGCTTTGTCATGCCATTAGAGCTTATTATCCTTCCTGGCTTCCCTTCAATACCCCGTAATTCGACTTCCTTTCCTTCTGAAAAGAATTTCAAGAAAAGTTCTTGAAAATTAAAAGCTACCGTCCCCAAAGATTGTAACCCTTGTACTCCTAGTACAACATCAGCACCTCCCATAGGAATGGAAAGCATTGGACTATTCAATACATATTCCCCCATGGTTAGCTTGATATTATGGCATTTTCCAGAGCAATTTATAGTTCCTCCATTTGCAACCATCACTTGACATTCTGGTGTTGGGTATAGGAAACAATTCAATTCCTTGGCTACCTCACAATGAATAAAATTATGGGTACTACCTAAATCAATCAACACTATTACCTTTTTCTTCTTGATATGTCCTTCTATCTTGAGAGTTTGAGGAGTGGTAATTCTTGCCAATGCATTACATGATATGGTCGGACTCATTTCTTCCTCTTCTAGGGTTGGTTGGTGGTGTATGTCCTCTTCTCTTGAAGATTCTTATTCATTTTCTTCTTCCTTTTCACAATCTATGTAAAATAATTTCTTCTCAGCACACTTATGACCTTTAGTGTATTTGCTATCACAATTGTAGCAAAGCCCTTTTGCTCTTTTTTCTTCCAATTGTTGTGGTGTTAACCTTGTAGGTTGTGCAAATCTAGGATTAGCAACACTTTACCTCTTTATAGAAGTGAGTGGTAGGCTTCCTTGTTGCCATAATTTTACATTCAATTTTTCTAGCCAACTTGAATGCCTTCTCCAATGAATCAGGTTCCAAAACGCGAACTTCATGTTGGATGCTATCATTTAAAGCACCTATGAAGAGATCAATCCTGTGTTCCTCTGAAATATCAGTTACCCTTATATTCAATTTTTGGAAGTCCTCAATGTGCTCCCCCACTAAACGCTTTTGTTTGAGATTTATCAATTGGCTAAAGAAGGTGTTGCTCTTCGTATCCTCATAATGTGCTATCATTTCCTCCGTAAAAATTGACCAAGTGACAATTTTTTTACGGGAGCAAAGCCATCAATACCATACAAATGTATTTTGTTCTAAAAGTAAAGTTGCAATGTGTACCTTTTGTGTGTTTTGCACATTATTGAGATCAAAATATTGCTCCATCTGTAGTATCCATGTTACAGGATCCTTTCCATCAAACTTCCTCATATCCATTTTTGGAATATGGTGGTTCTTCCCTCCAACAGTAGAGTTTATGAAATCATGATTAACATTTATTTTTTTCTCATCGTGAGTTTCCTCTACTATCTTTTCACCATTAGGAAACATTTCTTGTATCAACTTTTCCAAACCTTTGATGTCTACTTTTAGATCCTTCTTCATGTTTTCCATGTTTTCTTTCATTTTTTCATCGATCTTAGCTTCCATGTCATCCATCTTAGCTTCCATGCCCACTTCCATGCCATCCATCTTAGCTTCCAAACCATTCATCTTAGCTTCCACGCCTTTCTTCAAACCATCCATCTTAGTTTCCATGCCTTTCTTCAAAACTTCCATTTCATTTTTTGTTGTTCTTTGTGAGAGCGAAATTTGTTGCACTTTCTCTTGTAATTTTGATATGTCATGTTGCCATTCTTCGTCTTCATGAGTCATAGTAGAGCCTTCTAAAGGCTTAATGGGTGTTGAATTATTTTTAGGGGCCATTTTAGAATCCAATACTGATATCTATTCTACAATATGCCCTTGGAATCAATTCAACTTGATTCATCAAACAAGACTTATGCAATTCGGAAAAAAAAAATACACACCTTTTACTTGTTTTTGAGGAGCTCGATATTGAAATTGAATTATCTCTATAATTGTGGATCCTCAATATCTGAAATTCAGCGCTGTAGTAGCCCTCTGAAGCTTCTTTCAAATGCCACAGGTCTGATCTGATTTGGATTCTTCAAGACAAAGTTATGTCCAATCTCCCACAATGACCCAATTTTGGACTGGTTCAGTAGAGCGAACTTGTACGACTTGCCACGTGTCACTGTTTCCTCCTTTGGCTCTGAAATTGATAGACCGAAAACTACAATCCGTGTACTTGCAGCCACTTTTTACAGCATTCCAATCCGATGCTCAGAGAGAAATTTATGAAGATTTTCCCACGATCACCTCCTTGAGATGAAATTCAGAAGCCTCAAAAATCCCTAACTTCCACAGATCATCTCTCTGAAAATATTGCGAACCAATATCTGAAATTTTGCGACGATATTCCTCAGGATTTCAGCTTCGCACTCTAAAAATTTCAGCTTCTAAACCTTTGTAGAAAAAAAGTTATTACAAAAATACCGCGATGACCTGTTTAGGTTAAATTCAGGAGCCTGCAAAATGACCTAACTTGCACAGATCATATCTCCGAAAATATTGCGAACCAAGCTCTGAAATTTTGCGACGATGTTCCTCAGGATTTTGGCTTCGCACTCTAAAAAATTCAGATTCTGAACCTTCGTAGAAAAAAAGTTATAGCGAAAATGCCACGCTGACCTGTTTGGAGCAGCGAAACCCTAGAATCTCAAAGCTTTGATACCAAATGTTGTGAAACCAGCTCCAAAAATAGAAGAAAAGAAATATCAACACCTTAAAAATAAGCCACTTCGAGGGGACAACCTCCAATACATTACATTAATGAACAATTCTTGGATGATACAAATTACAAAACCTCCTTTCTATATATAGGAGTCCATGGGGCCACATTGTAATCCTAGTGGGGCCACAATGTAATCCTAGCCGACCTAACAATAATAATTTAAGGGCACAATAATAACAATATGGGGGTTACAGGGGTACAATAATAACAATAAGGGGGTTACACTAACAACAATATGGGACTATACTAGTAATATAGGAACCTAACACCATCGGTGTACTCACCACCATTGTTTGACCTCAAGACCTGAATCTTCCTACCTGTCTGCTTTTCCACAAGAGCTTTGAACTCTTTAAAGCGACTAAAGACCTCACCCTTGGTCTTCAGGAAAAATATCCAAGTCCTCCTAGAGTAGTCATCAATGAATATAACATAATACTCATAACCACCCAAGGACACATGAGACATACAACCACTAACATCACTATGAATCAAGTCTAGTATACCTGTAGATCTGTTGTCACTCATTGGAAATGGTAACTTGGTGTATTTGCCCAAAGCACACCCTTTGCAGACCTCATAATGCTCGACACTGAAATCAGGAACTCCAGTAGTGTTAATTTTGGACAAGTAGGTCCAAACTCCATGTTGAATTGCTCATATGACGATGGTCATATTTTTGTTGGATTCCTCTTTCGGAGAGGTGCAAGATTGATCTAAAGATCATCTTGATTGGATAAGCAGAACATATATTTTGAATTTATTTTCCACACATGTGCAAGGTCGCCCAGATTTGTAAAGTAGGCTCACATGCCTAATAGATGTGTCACACACCCTCACTTATGGATATAAATTGGAGAGACTTGGAGGTCATTTTCATCATCAACTATCACACATCTCTCATTGTGATTTGATTGGTTGGACAGCGTTTGGAGGCCTCTTCTATTCACATGTACAAACCTAGTGAAGTTGTTTTCCGCAGATCTGTTTAGGGCTTGTTGCTGCAACGTTGACTAGTGTTGATCGTGGTCAACCCTTGGTCGTTTGACCTCAAATCTCTGCCAAAATTCCGATTTTGAGAGGTTGTACTGCTGGGCACTAAAATCGAGGAAATAGAAGATGTTTGACCAAAGCCCTAATCTGTAGCGTTGACTTTCTGTTTTTATCCAGCGTTGACTTTCTGTTGTTGTCCTGCGTTGACTTTGGGTTGACCAGCGTTGACTTGTGATGAGTTGTCTTTGAGGGTTGTGGGTGTGACACTTGGAGGATTGGCTAACCGAGAAAGACTTTGTTGGCTGAAGCATCCTATTGACTGTCGTAACGCAACAATATCTCATATCTTTGCTGGACAAAAGGAATTGTAAATCTGATCTATATTTGGCTTGTCTTACGTTGATCTATTATTGTGTTCTATTAGCATTTTACTTTCATGTTTATGTGATTGCTATTTTGTATCGGGCATAAAAAATATTGAAGTAAAATTGCATCAAAGATAGAACACCATGGTTATCTAAATTTAACAAGTAGTGATCTCCCTCAGAACTCTCAAAGCTCCATGATGCATATGCACCATCCTCCGGTGCCATAACTCGCACAAGTCTCTACTACTAGTGGTACTAGTGTGAGTGCTACCAGATGTGCTACTCACCAAAGCTCTTGTCAACTGAAAACTGAACCTATATAGTTTCCCAAAGCGTACTCCAATCACTTTGGCCGAAGTGATGGAAGCTACCCTAGGATGCATCAATACCTGCCCTCCTGAGAAAGTGACGTCAAACCCCTTCTCCTCCATAGCAGACACTGAAATCAAGTTCTTCTTCATCCCTGGAACATACAAAACATCGATGACCTTCAAAGGAGGCAAAGACTCCCTCTCAAAGGTCATAGTCCCCACACCAACAGCTCTCACATTGTCGGCATCTCCTAGTACAATCTCAATATCAAATGTCCTCTCTGCAAGCTCTGAAAAGAACTCTCGTGCACCTATCATATGGCAGGAAGCCCCGCTGTCTATGTACCATATGTCGGATGATGTACTCCTACTAGATGTAGAAGTAGTAAATGCAAAGTCTCTGTCAAACTGTGAAGCGAACTTCTCCACCTCTGCTGAAGCTGCAGTACCCTTCTTCCCCTTGTTTTTCCTCTCAGGACATGTCCCAGCATAGTGTCCCATCATCTGATATGCCCAACATTTGACTTTGGACATATCTGTATCTTTCTTCTTCTTCTTCTCCTTTCCCTTAGCCCCATCTGATGAGGCCCCTTTCTTGGCCTTCCCTTTGTTCTTCTCCCTGGCTGTCAAGGCTACATCCTCCTTATCTGCTATCTTCAGCCAACCGCTGTCAGTCTTCCGTATCTCATGCTGCACACAATCATCCCAGAATTTGTCCCAATTGGGAAGATTCTCCCTAGAGGTAACAGTATCTCCAAAGACCTCCCAAGACTTAGAAAGTCCTGCTACGGCTATCCTGACTAACTATGTGGGTACAACTACCTCACCAATAGCAGTCAAATCATCACGTACCTGTTTGACCCTGCCAAGATAATGAACTACATCAGCCTTTGTCAACCTGATGTTCTTCAATTGTGTTTTAAGTAACATCTTCCTGCTCTCATTGGTACTCTGATAGAGAGTGGTTAGAGTTGTCCACATCTGATATGAATATGTGTTTCCTTTCACCTGAGGAACCACATGATCCTTCAGACTGTCCATCAAAATCTTTTTGCCTTTGCATTATTTTTTGTGAATTCAACAAGTTCATCTGCAATAGTAGGAGGTACAACCTCTTGCCGCACTATGTCCCAAACTGCTGCCTCTTCAAACACTGTCTAAATTATGTCCTTCCAAACGGCATAGTTGGATATCCCATCCAGTTTGTCCTCTATCGTTAAGAGCGTGGCCATGACTGCTATCCAAAATTTACAAAACAAAGAAAATGGAGAAATGAACTTTCCAGCACACCTTGTTGTCCCAAAAGTTCAATCTGTGTGAAATTTCACCTTGTTGTCCCAAAATATCAGTTTGTTGTCCAAACTGAGTTTGTTGTCCAAAAATTCAGTTTGTTGTCCAAACCACTGTTTGTTGTCCCAAACTATTGTCTGTTGTTCAAACTGCGATTTTCCGCTTGTAGCTCTGATGCCATGTTGAAATTTGATGACTAAAAAAGTTTCCTGCAATCCCAACCCGATTTTCATTTCACCTTATCACTCCCGTTCAGTTAAATGCCCTTTCCCATAAACTTACATTCATGATTCAACATATAGAATTCTGGAAATGAAATTTTCAGATTAAAACACATGGGACTGTCAACACATGCTGAAAATAAATATGGACATAAATAGCCCAACAACACATAAAAAAAATACACACAAATCTTTGGTCAACTTAGACCTAGGCAAAACCCCTTCAATCTTCTCCAGGGAAAACCTATTAAAGAGCTCTTCAAATTTATTTATCTTTCAAGTTCAGGAAAAATACATTTGCAGACAAAACAAAATAGCAAAATACAACTTATCTCTTCAGCCCAAAACCCCTTGAAAACCATGCCGATTTTGCCTCGATTTATGTGCCCGCTTGAAGCTGAAACTATACTGTATCAATTCCGTACGGATTGTACGGATTTTTTTTCCTTTTTTTTTTGCTCAAAAACTGCTCTCGAACTGCAAGTAGATCACAACATTAAATGTTGTTCGTATTGTACCTTCTATTGTCTTCTATGCCTTGATTTTTGTGCCCAGCTTTGCCCGGAAATCACTCCTTCAGCTTGCTGCAACAAATTTCTCTTTTAGAACTTTTCTCCAGCTCTCAGCCTCTTTTCACCAATCTGCTCATAAAGAATAAATGAATGCAGTCTCTCTTTTTTATTCCCTCTTTTGTTTCCCTAAATGACTTTTGGGCAACCCTAAGATCTAATGGCTCAGATTCATTTAGATGAAGGGATTAGAATAAACGTGCATTTAATTCTCACTTTCTATTTTTTAACTCACCCATTAAATAAAGTACCCACATTGTACTTTATGTCTAAAGTCACTTTTCACTTTATAATTTAACATTGACTTTACCACTTATAAAGTCACTTTCACTTTATAATTTAATATTGACTTTACCACTTATAAAGTCACTTTCACTTTATAATTTAATATTGACTTCACCACTTATAAAGTCACTTTCACTTTATAAAGTCACACTTAGGAAAAGAATTATTTTGGACACTTTTCCCTAGGTAGAGACTAACCCATGGGAAAACACTTGTCCAAGGTACATTAAAAATCAACAAAAAAATAGGACATCTGGTAGAGTACTGAAGGCTAAAACAATATCAAACTTGACAAAATAACAATATCTGGGATAGTTTGTTGTAAAATCTGATGTATAGTTAAAGAAAAACAGCAAACCAGTATTTGTTGAAAGCAACAACAAATACACCACCCAGTAAAGTCATAAAGGCTAAGGAAATATTGAAGTTGACCTACACCACAACCTTAAAAGGAATAATACAATGCAGACTACAAAGTCGTAGACATAAAATTAACATATAATGATTAAACCAAATGTCTGATCTACGTTGCAAGGGAGCGCCACTCCCCCCCACAACCACCCCAAGTGCTTCACTCCCAAAGCAAGCACTCACCCATTCGCCCATCCAACCACCCCAAGTGCCTTGCTTCTGAAGCATGCTCCCAAATGGAATATTCTGGAAGCACCCTTGGGAATGTGCTTTTTGAGCACACCCTCATGGGAGTGGATTTTTGTTAGTTTTGTAGCATCAGATATGTTCTAGTCACAAAACTTGGTGGAGAGGCTAGAATACATTGTGAAAATTCCGATACTCGGAATCCTACTAAATCAATTGAATAGATTTTTCCTACTTGTTAACCATTGAACAAATTATTTATGGTGTTACATAGTAAATATCAAAATCAAACACACTGCAGCCTACACAACATAAAATACTGCAGAAAATACAACTCAAGAAAGATAGAAACACACACACAAAAATACACCATTATTTTTCGACAATCGTCCCCGGAAAAAACCAACTTGGGGAAACCTTTGCAACAGTTGAGGGTTTTATTATTATGCAATAGTAATCTGAGCACAAATCGTTGGATGCCCAAACTGGCTATCCACTACTGAGAAATACTGACAAAAGAGTTAGTGAGAAGATCTCACACTTCTATGGGTGATCCGACAATGATCTGGGCTCAGGATGAGCTGCCCTACGTTGTTTATACGTTGTAAGTGCGTCACAGCTCGAGGAATTGCGTCAGCTTCTCCTTTTGATCTTCTTCTCACTGGAAACTCGAATCCTTGGCCCTCTGGACTCACACCCCGGCTTCTGGCACTAGATCTTGACTCTCTCCTAGCAAAATAGCGAACTCCCTCTGAAGCTCTACGTTGCCTCTGCGTGGCACTGCGCAGCCTCTCTGTGGCTCTTGATGTCTTCTCTGCCTTGCACTCCCCGGATCCAGAAACCTTCCTCCAGCCTTACTATCTTTGCCCCTCACTGCAACGAAATCACTAGATCTCTCTCTGGCAACTCAGCACTGCTACTCTGAGAATTCGATCTCCCAGTAAATTCGATCTCTGCAAATCTCAAGTATGTTCTCCAAGTGCCCATCAAGTTCTTTCTTATAATCTCTCGTTGACATATCAACCGCCAGGAGTAGATCTTAATCAATGGCTCAGATTATCTTGGACTCGATCCATGCCTTTATCTAGAAGATTCACACCCGCTTTAATTAATACCCTTTAATTAATCATATTTCCTAAGTTTAGACTTGGGAAATATTAAAAACTGATTAATTACTTTAATTAAGTCACTTCTGGATGGAATTTTCCCAAACGATTTTTGGGTCTTGGAGAATGCATGTGTCTTAGCCTCTCTGCATAATCTCAAGGCTAGAGCACATCCGATGCTACAAAAATCAACACTCCCTCTTAGCGAGGAAAGTGCTCTAGTACTGTTGCACTCCTGATAGCAATGCTTTGAATCTGTACCACCTCCTGCTACGTTGTTGATGTCTGGCCTCACTGCCCACCAACTATTGCGCAACTCTGGTTCTGCACTGCATTTGTGCTACTGCTAACCCTGCATATTGTTGCCAACTACTGCATCTGCACTGCAACTTTGTTGTTGCTGCCACTGCAACATCTGCAACTTTCTCTCATCTGTTGTTGCTGCAACTGAGAGATGCCCATTACTAGACCAATTGTGTTCAGTCTGATTCATCTGTCACACGAGTCCTGACTGTTGCTAGTCTTTGCGATGTTGCTGACACTACATTGTGTTGTTGCACTGCTACCAACTCTGCTCTGTGCTGCTATTTCTCAGACTGCTACTAGCTACTGCATCTGTCACTCTGACACCTGACTACATGTTATGTATATTTTATTATTTATTAATTATATTTAGTTATCTTAGGTTATTAACTGAAAAGGCATGATCAAAGATCATGCCTCTTCGCCAAGGGACACCTTGAGGCTATATTTAAAGCCTAGGCGATCCCTCATTGTAATCATCTCATCTTTCATCTTTAATAATATATATTTATCAAGTTTTACCAGAGTTTTTACACTCCATTGGTATCAGAGCCATCGCTCTTTGGATCTGTGTGATCATCAGCTTAAAGAATTTCGACGGAAATTTCAGAAATTTTTTTTTAAGAAACCAAGTACAGAATTGTACACTTCATTCCCCACCCCGCTGCCTTCTTTCCCATTCCCTCTCACTCCCAACTCCCCCACATACAAAAAATAAAACACAAACCCTCTCCGCCCAGACCTTCTCGTTGGTAACAGGTATTAAATAATAAACCTACACTACCATACGGCCTCCCATTTTCACACACCCACCGGCCAGTTTTAAATTCAGAAAAAAAACATAGAGTTGGGACGGATAGTCAGCGGCCACGACAGAGGAAAAGACAGCAGTGGCGTTTTGACCGCGGGAGCAATTAAAACAACGTGCAACTCGTGAGCGGGTGCCAGTTAAAATAGCGTATCGTTTTAATTCAGAACAAGACATACGTGGAATATATAAAACAGGTTTGGACGGCTGCATTAATCCACGGTTTAAATCGGGACAGGTTGACGGATAACAATTCGAATTGTTTAAAAAAATTCTGAGCTGTGAAACGGCGTGCCTTTAAAACGGAACGGCACGGTTAAATTTCCATTGGTATCGTTTTATCGGAACAAGCACAAGAAAGTCGTGCCTTTTCAAACAGAACCGGCATAATTTTAAAAACGATTTTTTTTTTTTAATTATATAAAATATATATTATATAGTTAAATTGATAATTATATAGTTATATATATATTGTAATTATATAAATCATTTATACATAATTTTCATTTAATAATTATATATATAACAATTATATAATTAAATTATATATATTATATAATTTTTAATTAAAAACTATATATATATAATAATTATATAGTTTAAAAAAAAAAATTATTAATTAATTAATTAATTCAAAAAAAAAATTTAATTAATTAATCAAATATTAATTAATTAATTTTAAAGAAAAAAGAGGAGAAACTGGCAGAAAGATATTCCCCACCTCATACACGCTCGATGTCTTCGTCAATGTCGATGGCGGAATTCCAGAAGAAATTGGGAGATCTTGAGAAACAAATTAATAACAATTCCGAAGAATTCGGAAAAAGACTAGTCAATCTGGAAGGTACAGTTTCAGGGCACTCCAACGACATCAAGAAAATCCATGATACGACAAATCGAATGGAAAAACAAATGTGGCTAAACCATCATGAGGCCACAGAAAAGCAGAACGAAGCAATGAACAATATGACAGAACTCTTCAACAAGCTAAATGATAAAATAGATAAGTTGAGTTAGACACAATCCCCAACATCTCCTAACAGGGAACCAAATCAACAAAACAATTCCGCAGATTCAGGGAACTCGGAAGATCATCAGGAAAAGACTGATTCTCCACATCATCAAGAAGATAGTAATGCAGATTTTCAAAATAAGCAGCTCTGGAATGCATTCGCTAATCAATATCCCCTTCTTGTTCCACCATTAGCATATCAGCGCAAAGCCAAGATCGACCTACCCAAATTTGATGGTAATGAAAAAAATAGCGTTGCATGGCTTAATAAAGCGGAAGAATATTTTGAGATTTATGACATTACTAGTGATGACGAAAAATTTAAACATGCTTCCATGAAAATGGAAGGAGAAGCATATAATTGGTATATGTGGTGGAAAAAGACGACGCTCGCTATCAGTTGGAGGAAATTTAAGGATGCGTTCTTTAAAAGGTTTCAAGGCATAAAAGAAGAAAAGTTCTTTTCAACATTTATCAAATTACGCCAAAAAGGAGATGTGGATGAGTACACGCGAGAATGGGAGACCTTGGCAACACGAGTACCCGGATTGTCGGAATCTCGTCTAATCCAGTCTTACATCTCGGGACTTAAAATCCACATACAAGAAGAGCTCGAACTACATGAAATTACGTCCGTAGAAGTAGCAAGGCAAAAAGCAAAAGCTGCTGAAAAGAAATTTGAAAGAATATCGAAACCAGAAAAAGTATATTCAAGGCGACGGTTTCCTCAACCTGTAAAAGAAGATAACATGAAATATGTTCCACCTCGCCTGCGCGAAGGAGACAAATCTAACCTGGAAATACAAAGAATAAAGGAAGGCAAATGCAAACGTTGTGGCGAAAAATGGGACCCTAAGCACAGATGTGCTAATGGGAAAGAAAAAAATCTGTATAACTGTGAAGCAACTAATGATTCTAACAATGATGATTCAGACATAGAAGGGATAGAAGATACCCTAGAATTCTCCCCAGAAGTAGATGATGACAGCACCCCGCAAGTGTCATTATCAGCCATGACAGGTATATCACAACCGCAGACACTAAAATTAAGGGGACATATAAAGAAAAACAACGTAATGGTTCTCATAGACACTGGCAGCATGCACAATTTTCTAGATTCAACCATGGCCAAAAGACTCAACCTATTTACTTTTCCCATGCCTAATATGAAGGTAATGGTGGCCGATGGTAAGAAGATTGAACAGGTAGGAAAATGCCATAAAGTCAAATTGCAGATTAAAGACTTTAGTTTAGAATCTCCATTCTATGTCGTACCACTAGGAGGAGTAGATGTGGTCTTAGGAATTCAGTGGTTACAAACCTTGGGTACTTATTCGGCCAACCATCAGAAGCAGTTTATAAGCTTTAGGTGGGAAGGACGGAAGCACAAGTTGTTTGGATTCCAAGCCCCAGAAAATCAAATCGTATCATCATCCCAGATGATGAAGATGATCCGAAAGGGAGCACCAACTTATATAGTCGAATGTCGTCATTTAGAGATGTTATCTACAAAAGTCAACCACGAAGAATCTCAGGAGGTACAAGCACTAGTTCAGAAACATGAAAAGGTATTTCAAGATCTACCAATGAAGATGCCTCCTCATAGGGAAATCGAACACACAATAGAAGTCAAGGCAGGATCAGACCTTGTTAACATCAAACCTTATCGCTACCCACATCACCATAAAACGGAAATTGAGAAGATAATCCAAGACCTTTTAAAATGTGGGGTCATTTCAAAAAGTAAGAGTCCGTATGCTGCCCCAGTTATATTGGTAAGAAAAAAAGACGGATCATTTCGGCTATACATTGACTATAGAGGATTAAATAAGATAACCATTAAAAATAAGTTTCCAATTCCCTTTATCGATGAAATGTTGGATGAACTCCATGGCGCAAAATATTTCTCTAAATTAGATTTAAGGTCAGGTTATTACCAGATCCGAATTGGATTGGAAGATATACCAAAAACTGCATTTCAAACACATGAAGGTCATTATGAATTTAAAGTAATGCCCTTTGGGTTAACAAATGCACCAGCTACGTTTCAAGCCACTATGAACGAGTTATTTCGTCCATATCTCAGGAAATTTGTACTAGTATTTTTTGATGATATTTTGATTTATAGTAAAACTTGGAGGGAGCATTTGCAACACTTGGATAAGGTTCTCACGTTACTAGAAGACCATCAATTTTATGCAAAAAAATCCAAATGCACCTTTGGAAAAGAAGAAGTTGAATATATGGGACACCTAATATCCCATGAAGGAGTAAAAGTGGATCCTTCTAAGATTAAGGCTATAAGGGAATGGAATAAACCAGTGAACATATCCAAGCTCAGAGGATTTTTAGGATTAACGGGATATTATCGAAGATTTATTAAAAATTATGCGCATCGAACTGCACCTCTTACAAATCTTTTAAAGAAAAATTCGTTTAAATGGAATGAAGAAGCAGGGAAATGTTTTGAAGATTTGAAGGAAGTAATGGCTAATGCACCAGTATTGGCAACTCCTGACTTTTCTAAACCATTTATCATTGAATGTGATGCCTCTGGATTCGGTATTGGTGCGGTATTAATGCAAGAGGGGCACCCTATTGCTTTTGAAAGCAGAAAACTAAATAAACGTGAGCGTCTCAAGTCCACATACAGTAAGGAAATGCTCGCAATTATGCATGCATTAGCCAAATGGAGACAATATCTGTTAGGAAGTAAATTTTCCATCCGAACTGATCATAACAGTCTTCAGTATCTCCTTCAGCAAAAAACACTCTCTAAAGAACAACAAAAATGGATCGAGAAGATTGCCGCTTTTGACATGGAGATATTACACAAGAAAGGAAAGTACAATGTAGTAGCGGATGCCCTGTCTAGAAAAGATGAGGAAACAACATTGCTTGCAGTTTCAATAGTTGTGCCTGAATGGCTTAATGAGATTAGAAGTGAGTATGCCAAAGATCTGGACATGTTGGCTATAATCAACAATCTCCCAGGGAATTCAAAATTTGAATGGAAGAACGATATCTTATGGTACAAAGGGAGAATTTATCTAAATTCCAAATCCAAGTTTATATCAAAAATACTCAAGGAATCACATGATTCCATGTCATCGGGACATGTAGGATATTTCAAAACCTACTACAATGCGCGTCAGTCATTTTTCTGGAAGGGTATGAGTCACGATATTCAAAAATATGTTGCAGAATGTGACAAGTGTCAAAGAAATAAAGCTGAAAACATTATGACACCTGGCTTACTTCATCCCTTAAATATTCCGGCTCAGAAGTGGGAAGAAATATCGATGGATTTTATTGAAGGATTACCTGTATCAGATGGAAAGGATAAGATCTTCGTTGTAGTAGATAGACTCACTAAGTATGCTCACTTCATCGCTATTAAAAAAACAGACTCTGCAAAGCAAATTGCAGAGATATTCTGCAAACATATTTATAAACTACACGGCTTTCCAAAGGTTATTGTTAGTGACAGGGATGCCAAATTTAAAGGAAACTTTTGGAAGGAATTGTTCAACCATGTTGGAACCTACCTCAATATGAGCTCAGCTTATCACCCTCAAACAGATGGGCAAACAGAGGTTGTTAATAAATGTTTGGAAGCCTACCTACGGTGTTATGCTACGGAGAAACAAAACAAGTGGGTCCAATGGTTGCATCTTGCTGAATGGTGGTATAATTCTACTTACCATACATCAACAAAAATGACTCCGTTCCAGGCTCTATATGGATATGAGCCTCCGAAGTGGAAAGATTTTGCTTCAGTTCAAACTAATTTGCCAGCAGTAAAAAATCAACTAGAAGAACACCAAAAGGTCGTCCAAATTATAAAAGAGCATTTGAGTGTTGCACAGAATCGTATGAAGCAACAAGCTGACCGTAATCGCACTGAGAGATCATTTGAAGTTGGAGACTGGGTGTTTGTCAAGCTTCAACCATACAAGCAGTTGTCCCTTAAACAAAAAGGAAAAAATAAATTAGCTCCAAAGTTTTATGGTCCATATCAAATTATTAAAAAGATCAGTCAAGTCGCTTATGGGTTGAGCCTTCCCGATACCAGTCGTGTTCACAATGTTTTCCATGTGTCCTGCTTAAAAAAGGCATTGGGTAACCATCAGTTGCCCCAAACAACACTTCCCATTTTGGATGATGAAGGCAAGCTCGTTCTAGAGCCCGAGGGAATCCTATCTACTCGTGATAAGAAGCTGCGCTCTCGTGTTATTACCGAATATTTAATCAAGTGGAAGGACTTGCCCATTGAAGAAGCATCTTGGGAGTTTGAAGCGTTTCGCCAGCAACACCCATCATTACGTATGCTTTGAGGACAAAGCATCTTAAGAAGGGGGCAATGTTATGTATATTTTATTATTTATTAATTATATTTAGTTATCTTAGGTTATTAACTGAAAAGGCATGATCAAAGATCATGCCTCTTCGCCAAGGGACACCTTGAGGCTATATTTAAAGCCTAGGCGATCCCTCATTGTAATCATCTCATCTTTCATCTTTAATAATATATATTTATCAAGTTTTACCAGAGTTTTTACACTCCACTACACCAACTGTCACTATTCCATCCTGCTACTGCTGCTATGGGCTCCCGTAGCAAGGAAAATATCCAAGAGGTGGACTCACCAAGTATCATGCCCATCAAGTAGCTCTTTGTGGCTACAAAACCAAATCACCCCACCTCACCCCTGGAGTTATGTCGGTGATCATGGCAAACTCTTCCTCCAGCCTGGAGGATAGCTTGTCAATCTCTGCGGATTCAGCTTGTTGATTCTACCTCTCCTCTTTGTCCCTTTTTCTGAGTGGACATTGGGTACTGTAATGACCAAGTTCACCACATCTGAAGCACTTGATCTTCGAAACGTCCTTCTTTCTTTTGTGTTACTCCTGCTACCCCTTTGATGCAAGGTTTGCATTCTCCTCTTCCTTCACCTCTTCTTTCATCCCACTGCTACTGCTGCCACTAATGGTACTGCTCACTAGATTTCGTCTCAGCTCATCCTACTGCAGATTTTCCCACATCCTGTCCCACCTTGGCAATGTTTCTCTACCCAAAATACTTTGGACAAACACTTGTCATTCTTCTTAGACTGAATTTAGAGCTATTTGCACCATCTTTGAAGCCTGAGGCGTTGATCCTATAGCTGCCAGCTGATCTCAGACATCTTGAAGCCTGGTGAGAAAGTGGTCTATGCATTCCCCATTTTGCATACGTGTACATCTCAGCTTTTCCTCCAAGTACATCTTCCGCTACTCGGAATATCCCTGGTACAGCGTGGCAAGGGAGTCCCACTGTGAAAATTTCTGAATTTACTAAACAGAAATCCTACAGCAATAATCTGATGTACTTCTCCTACTTGATTTATTAACTTAACAAAGTTAATTTTCTGAATAATACATGAAATACATCTTAGTAAATACATTGTTGCCTACACAAATATACAGATCAAGTACTAAAGAAATAAGCACATTCGACAAAGGACACAAGATTTTTTCGGACAAATGTCCCTGGAAAAACCCAATGTGGGAAAACCAATGCAGCAGCTCTTGAGGGTTTTTATTATTATGTAGATTTCAGAATACAAACTAGGGTACCAATAGTGGTTTACCCAACAGAGAAAAATCCTGGCAGAAGTACCTCTATCTCTGGAGACAGATATTATGGTTGATTCAGCGTGAGAATGAAGAACCCCACAGGTGCCTACGCAGTCCCCAACAAGCTCTGCGCTGAGACTGCGTCACCCTTCAGTGTGGTTGCGTCACCCTTCTAGATCTGTTGAATACGAGCCCAATCTGGCCCACTGAAACCCCAACGCTACCCCTTCTGGCTCTGCGTCAACTTCTCTAGGCATGTGTCTCCCCTCTGGGCCTGCGTGAGCCTCGCTGGGCCTGCATAACCCCTCCTGGGCCTGCGTCACCCCTCTTGGACCTGCATTGCTCCTCTGGTGTTGATCTGCCTCTCTTTTATTGTATTCTCGGCCTTGGATCAGAAATCCCACTGTCGAACTGCCCCTCGCTGCACTACAAGCTCACTCGAAAATTCTCAGCAAACCGCGCCCCAGAATTTCGACTTAGCTGAAGTGCTGCCACTCTGTGTGTGTTCTCCAACTAACCCCAAGCTTTCCTTTAATACTTTCCCAGTTGACAAATCAACAGTCATGATCTAATCTCTAATCGACGGCTAAGATTAGAAAAGACTTGATCCTCCTCACTTAGAACATTCTCACCCATATGTTAAATTAATTCACCTTAATTATTTAATTTCCCTAAGTTAGACTTAGGGTCCCCATTAAAATAAGTAATTATTTGAATAACTTAAGCTCTGGGTGGAATTTCTCCAAACGATTTCTGGGGCTTGGAGATCTCATGTGTTCTAGCCCCTCCAAAAAGTTTCGGAGCTAGAGCACATCTGATGCTACCCAAAAATCAGCACTCCCTCTTAGCGAGGAATGTGCTCTAGCAATACTTCAACCCAGAAGCATTACTCTGATCCACGACATCGCTCCCCTGCGTTGTTGATGCTCAGATGCTGCCCCTCATCCACTACATTGTTGCCTTTTGTGTTGCTGCCCATGACTCTGCCACAGTCACTACCTCATCTGTACTGCAGCTCCCTCTCAAATGTTGCATCATGTTGCCCATTACACTGCCACTGCTAACTGTTTCACTGCAACTCAGTTGCTGAGAGTTAGGCAACTGAAGGACATCACCCAAAATCCTAACGGACAAGTCAGTCTGGCTGCATCTTGATACTAAAACACCCTTTGCTGCTAATCTGCGCTGACCCTCTAGAGCTCTACGTTGTTGCTGCTCTGCGCTGTGTAAACACTACCTCTACGCTGTTGAAATCCCATCAACCTCTGTGTTGCTCAAGTCTTCAGTGTCCTAGCTCTGCCAATGTGCCTCCCTAATCCTCCACACCAACTGACTCCAGTCATCCTGCTACTGTCATTAAGGGCTCACGTAGCTCGTATGTGATCCAAGAGTTTGGGCACCTCAAGGATCCTACCCCTTCCACCATCTGTAGTTCAATCTACAGATCTATGTCGCCCCACCTCTTCTCTTGAGGCACATGAGCACTCATAGCCACATCGTTATCACTCCCACCATCGCTCTTAGTTGTTGCATCCTCTGAATCAGAATCTTCCTTGCCCTTCTTTTTCATAGGACAAGTTGTGGCAAAATGTCCTAGTTCACCACACCTGAACCATCCGACCTTAGAAAGGTCTTTCTTCTTCTTTCGTTGCTGCCCCTATTGTCTCTTAGATGCGAGAGCCGCATCTTCCTCCTCCTCCTTCTTGATCTTGATTCCTCCACTGTTGTTACCCACCTTGGTCATCCTCCTTATCTCTTCATGTCGAAGAGTTGCCCACGTGTCTTCCCAATTTGGAAGTGTCACTCTGCCCAAAATGCCTTGCACAAAGGTCTCCCACTCTTCAAACACTGCATTCAGGACAGTCTTGACCATTAGACCTTGATCAAGAGTGGCCCCCATAGCAGCCAGCTAATCACGAATCGCCTTCAATCTAATGAGGAAGGGGTCGATTTCCTTTCCCTTATGCATCTGAAATAACCGAAGTTGATCCTCCAGAAGCATTCTCCTCTGGACAGAAGTCCCCTGATACAATGTGGTCAACGTCGTCCACATCTCATTTGCTGTGTTCTTTTCAGCAACGTGTGGGACCACATGATCCTTGACCACATCCATAATCAAGCGCTTGGCCCTTGCTTGCGCTTCCTCATACTTCTTCAACGAATCAGAGTCAACAGGAACAGCTACAACCTTCTCAACATGATCTTTGATGCGATATTCATCAAGAACTGACGGGATTTTGGCCTTCCAAACGACGAAGTTGGATGCTCCATCCAACCTGTCCTGATCCCTGAATCCATGTGCGGCCATCTCTGCTCAAAAGATGTCGAAGCGGATACTCCTCTCCATTCTTTTGCTGCTGCCCTCAGCAAAAGACTCGAATCTGGGTTTCTTGGTGCTAGAAACCCTCTAGAGAATATGCTCCCTCTGACAAGTGATTTCCCTCTCGAAAATCCTCCACCAACTGTTGTCGAATCAGCGCTCTCCAATCATTCTGCTGATCAGATCTCAGACTTCTTGGCGAGAAAATCTACTGAGGAACCGCTTCCCCTTACTTTGTCACACCCTACTAGACATTGTTCTGCACGACAAAAACAATGCCACACCGGCGACTTCCGAAGAATAAAATTGCACTTCCAGCCACGGCAGCCGAAAGGACGAAGACTCAAACCCTCTGCGCTAGCTCTGCATCACTTCCTCTCAGACTGCATCACACTTCTGGGTCTACGTGAGCCTCTGCATCAGCTCTGCATGAGCTAAACTGACTCTGTGTCACCCCTCCTGAGCCTACGTTATCCCTCAGGTGCTACACTGCCTCTTCCTAGATCTGCACAGTCACTCGAGACAGTCGTCTTATTGCAGGTATTAAAAAAAAAAAAAAAAAAAACTTTGTATCTTCGTTGATGGCTTCAGCTCTCCCTAATCTACAATAGCTCTGATACCATGTGAGTTTTTCCTGTGTCAAGTTCACGAACCACACATTCTTTTGATCGGAAGACAACTTCATTTCCTTGGTCACACATTTGGCTAACACTCAACAAGTTATGCTTTAATCCATCAACATACATAACATTACTAGCTTTAACCTTTTCTTTTAGAAAAACAAATCCTTTACCCTTAATGACAGCAGGAGAGTCATTTCCAAAATTGACATTCTTTTCCTTTTCTAATGCATTGTATGAAATAAGTTTGTCTTTATCACCTGTCATGTGTTTTAAACATTCGCTATCAATGTACCATTGATTTTCTTCTCCTTCTGCAAATAAACCTATGTCGCAACTTTCGAATTGTAAGTCCTTCCTTCTCCATACCTTAGAATTTGTGGATATTTTTTCTTTTGGCTGTAGTTTGCTCCTGCATTCAGATTCCTCATGTCCAAATTTATTGCAAAATGACATTCAATTTCGTCTTGAATTGGGGCAAAGTTGTTATAGGTATTCTTCTTTGTTCCTGTATCATTTCTTTGTTTTCTTGCTTCTCTGGTCATGATGGTTTTGTGCACAACACATTGAGCAGCTTTGTGACCAAAATTATGACACGAGAAACATTGTCCATTAAAGAAGAAATTTTTGTGATCATAAAACCTTCTAGTGTTGTTTACCTTTTGACTGATGCTTCTGTTATTGTTCATCCTTGAATTAGAATGAACATGCTTTACCTGAGAATTGTCTTTGTTCTTCTGTTGAGTGATGAAACTTTGCTGACTGGCTTTTGCTGCATTTAGATAGCTTGTGGCTGAAGATTTATTTGTCTAAGAATATTCACCAATGTATCCAAGACATGTCTTCATAAGAGGAGAGCATTAAACCTTGATAATTTCATCTAAGGTTTCAGATCTTTTAGCAAATCTAAGGTTTAGAGTTTTTACTTTCTCAAGTTTCTTTCTTAGGCTTACTATTTCACATTCTAACTTCTCATTGTGCTTCTCTTTTTCTATGAGTTGATTCTTTAGAATATCTATGGCTATTTTGTTTTCTTCCAAGCATATTTTGAGTTGAGTGATTTCTTCAAGGAAATCATTTTATTCTAAAGCATCCATAAAATTATCTTTAGCCTCATTAGTGTCTTTTTTAAATGCCATGAGCAGTTTAAGATCTTGATCAGATTCTCCTTTTTCACAATTTGACAAGCCATCACTATCTTCACGAGTATAATAACTTTTTATACTGTCAAAACGTCTCCTATTACCTTTTGCTATATCCTTTCCCTTATCATGATTATCTTTATGAGGACATTTAGCAGCATAATTACCCACTCTTCCACAAGCAAAACATTTGAAAGGAAGCTTACCTCTAAACCTTCCAGTGCCAAGTTGAAGTTTCTTTACAAAATTTACCTCATCTTCTTCTGATACATACCTCGATTTTTTTTGTTCTTCCTTTTCCTTTCCTTTCGTAGCAACTTTAAATGTGGCTTCTCTGACTTCAGACGGACCTCCTTTTCTCATTTCAAAAGCAGTCAGGATCCCCTGAAGTTGAACAACAGTAAGAGTCTTTAGATCCTGCTTCTCTTCAATAGCAGACACTTTTGACTCGAATTTAGGAGTTAGAGATCTTAATATTTTATCTACTAAAGTTGTGTCTTTTATGTCTTCACCCAAATTTCTCATACGATTTACGATCTCATCAAGACGCAGAAAGAAACTAGCAATAATTTCATCATTATGCATTCTGAGATTTTCATATTGAATTTTGAGAAATTGGAGTTTAGCACTTTTTACCTTGGCATCGCCTTCATAGCTTAGAATGATTTTGTCCCATATCTCCTTTGATGTATCTAACTGCATAACCTTGACAAATTCTAATTCGTTCAGGCTGCCCAATAATGCATTGACAGCTTTCACATTGGTTTCATAGTTCTTCTTTGCTGCTGGATCTGTTTGAACTGCAACTAGATATTGGTAACCTCCCTCAACAATTGCCCAAACATCTGCTCCAAGAGACTAAAGATAGGATCTTGTTCTTGTCTTCCAGAAGATTAAATTGTTTATGTTGAAGAGTGTTGGTCTGATAGATGTTGCTCCATCTTGATTGCTTATCTTGTTAGATCTTCCTTCTAGCGATCAAGCTTCTTCAGAAGGACTTGCTCTGATACCAATTGTTGGAAAAAACACTGAGAGGGAGGGGTGAATCAGTGTTTTAAAACTCATACAAACTTTTCATTACTTTACTAATTTCTATACGCAACTTCACTTAATCCAACTAGCGTATATACCAATGCTCCACCAAGTCCCCTGGAGGTGGGGGCGAGGGAGCGCGGGAGCGGCCTATGCAAAAGCTCCCTAATTCAGGAGACGTGGGGGGACGTCGAGGTCATAAAAATTATAAAATTTAATATTTATAATGTAACTGTATTTTTGCAAAGAATGTATATACATTCATCATACACTTACATCATGAAAGATAAATCATAAATGATAAAATTATAAATCGATGAATGATGAATCATATAACTGAAACAAATTTAAAACTTAAAACTTAAAACATACATCATACAATCATACATGTAAGTTTGTAAGTTTGTAACTGTATAATCATTAATGTAACTACTAACAATGTACAATGAAAATAAAGTTTAAGATATCATATGACATATTATATCAAGATTCAAAATAAAGTTTAAACTGAAGTTTACAACTCAAGTCTGAAACATAAAACTTAAAAGCAAATAAGCTATGTATGAAACATAAAACATAACATATGAATATCAAATGATACCATCATAATGATAAATGAGCATAAATGCTCAAAGTAATGCCCCACTAGTCTCTGCATCCAGTTGTTGCACAAATATATCAGGATCAACCATGTCGCCATCTGAATCAGAATCACTTGGATTCTCAAACATGCTAAGTGGCACACCAACTTTTAACATGAAACCATAAACTAAAAGGGGCATGAGGAGGGCGTGAGGGGGCGTGAAGGGGTTGTGCGAGGGTGTGAGGGGGCGTGAGGGAAACGCCCCCTAGAAGTCCCCAAGACCCCGGAGCGCGAGGGGGCAAGGAATCTAGACCCCTAGGTGGGGGGATGAGACCCCCTGTAACACTGGTATATACACAGCGTTCTTTAAGGAAACTTGCATATGTTCAGATAAATCTTCAGTAACAATACTTAGACAAATGCATCATTCATTCATCATACATTTAGTAAGAAGCAAACATGTGCAGTAAGAACAGAGTAAATCATCACACATAAGCAGCACACATGAACACCAAGATTTAAGGTGGAAACCTAATTTGGGAGAAAACCACCGTTGTTGTCGTCTTTGTCTTCAATATTTATTATATAGAAAATTGTTTACAATCTTGTACTGGCGCAAACTCATACCACCACGCATGCACCCACCTGCAGAAGGCTGCAACCTTCTCTCGTTTTCCACCTGCTACTAGAAGGGAGCTCCAACCCCCTGATCTCGTTTACCAGCGACCACTGGAAGAGAGCTTCGACCCCCTCCTCTCATTTACCAGCCACTACTGGCTGGAAGGGAGCCACAACCCCCTGATTTGATCACCAACTCCTACTGGAAGGGAGCTACAACCCCCTGATCTGATCACCAGCTCCTACTGGCAGGAAGCTTCGACTTCCTTATTGAAGGTTCCAACCCTCAGCACCACCGCGGACCATGCTTCATAAATTTTCATACTGGATCCACGGCTTCAATTCAACACAACTTGTAGGCCTCTTTTCATCACATAATCCATGTTGAACCCTTCAACATCATATAAGCCAAATATCAAAAACTGAAACTGATTACTGAACCCAACGCATCACCCAATTACTGAAAACAACCATTGAACCAATCAATCACCAACCACTGAAGCAAACAGTCACTTGACCAATCATCAACTTAAGTCAAACAGAACAGAGAGATCATTGTGACCAGATTATCATAACTGAACCCAGAATACTATATCAACACATTGAATCAACTGCAGCCCTGAACATTCACATATCAAAATGTATACGCTACTTTACTTAAGGAAACCCGCGTGTATACGCACTTTTATGTACTGCAACCTGCGTATAGATCTCAATTACTAAGTACTGAAAATTGTTACTCCGAATCAGTCACAGATTTAGATAGAGACATTCTGAAATATTCTGTTAGATTATAGATCTTTGAACCCACATATAGTTAGCAGCATCAAGTATCCTTTTCAACCAATCAACATGCACCCAATTTCAACTTCATCATTCAAACAGTTCTACTTCAAACATTATTACTAAACCAGATCAACATGAAGACATCATTGACAGACAACAGAAATACAGCAGCGCTGATCAGACATTTCCTTCAGCATTCTTCAGTAAAACCCTGGCTTGTATATGTGCCTTCCATAAGACAAATCTGCGATTGTATGCGCTTCTTCCAAAACCAACTTGCCTATAGATTTCACTGAATATATACGCGCCTTTGCTGAGCCGAACTCATGTGTATACGCGCCTTCTACAAGACAAACCCGCGTATAGATCTGTAAATAATTCAGGACTGCGCAACACTTCAGAACAACAAACTTACTCAGATCATACCCTTCACTTCAACAAACATGCACCAGACCACAGATCTAAACAACTCATAAACAGATCATGCAAATACATAGTCATTTCAGGTCTAGAGAGCCTGATCCATCATTGTATTCATAAGTGCATCATAATATCAGATCTATCTATTGATTATAGCCTATTCCATGTAGATATACTTCAGATTGAAGTATTCATTCAATTCGCATACTCATGCACAATTAGCACTATGATCTTCACCTCCTTATATAGTGTGAGCCTTAGCCAATACCATGAGCCAAAACCACATAAGTGCTAGTGGTATTCTTGGACGGGATCAAAGAACCATTATTGCGCTCAATATTGTGGGCTAATACCATGGTAAGGACCCCTGGTATTATAGAATTAGTGCACTATTTCATACGCAACTTTGCTTCTTTGTACCCGCATGTATACGCGACTTTGCCTTTACCAACTCGCATATAGTTCCTCAAATATGTGCTTTATCCATTTTCTAATTCTGATCTGTAAAGCTTCTGTCCCATCATTCTGACACTTTGCCACCTCTGAGCTTATCCAGAACCAATATACTTGGTCTTTTACAAGTGGGTTGGCATCAAGGACAACACATGCAATCATAATGCCAACATCCCGTATACACAATCTTGATGTGAGGAAGGCTCAGTATAATCTCGAAGTCTATTCTGTAATAAAGTCTATGCAATCACAGAAGTCCAAGGCTGGTTTAGGATTAGTGTTGTTTGGTGCTAATCTGTGCTAAGTATTGGAAGGTGCAGAAAGAAGTCGTAAAGAGGAGTCCCTTGGAAAGCGAAATAAGGAGACTATCAGAGGCCAAGATGTGAAATTTTCAAACTAAAACACTACTGCAGTGATAGATTTATTTCGCCTACTTATTTTACGATAAGTTACTTACAGATTCTTCAGTAAATTCTGAAATAAACACAACTGCAGTATTCACTTAACCATAAGCAGGAAATAGAAAGGAACACATATAACGCAATAGAAACAACCACATGAACACAGTTATTTTTGGACAATTGTCCCCGAAAAAACCCAATGCAGGAAAACCAGTGCAGCAGATGAGGGTTTGTATTATTCTTCACCAAGGAAAATCATTTACAAGAATTTGACGAGCAGACTTCTAGAATACACCTGAGATAAATTCACTGAAACCTTTGGGAGAATTTATAACCCCCGGGAGGCACCCTAGCTCCCTCTGCGTCACTCTGCGTGGTCTTCTGCAATGGACTGCGTCACTCTGCGTGGGGACTCAGTGTTGCTGCTCAGCGTTGTCCCATCTGTGTCCTCCTCCTGCCTTTCTTTGCCTCTGCTGACTTCCCCTTCCTTCTTTGCCTCTGCAACTCTGCCTCAACAACCTCTCCCTCAAGCCTTCTCATATAATCTTCTCGTTGACGAATCAACGGCCCAGATTAGATCTCTAATCAATGGCTAAGATTAGAACATGACTTGATCTTCGTTTTCTAGAAGATTCTCACTCTGTTTTATTAATACCCTTTAATTATTTAATTTCTCTAAGTTTAGACTTAGAGACCACATTAAAATAATTAATTATTTTAATAAAACATTAACTAAGTGGAATTTCCACAAACGGTTTCGGGGTTCTTTGGAATACTGATGTCCAAGCCTCCTCACAAAATATGAGACTTGGAACACTTTCTAACGCTAGAAAATCAACACTCCCTCTTAGCAAGGAAAGTGTTTAAGCAAAATATCAACAACATCTGCTTTGACCTAAAGCATCTACTGCGTTGTTGATATCTCGGTTGCTGCCCCTCATTTGTTGCGCTGCTGCCCTCTGTGTTGCTGCCCATGACACCATCTCTGTCACTGCCTCATTTGTACTACAGCTCCCTCTGAATTTCAAGCCCATCCATTCCTCTACTGGAATGGATGCCTGACCAACCCCATCTTTTCTCTGAAGTAAGTAAACTTAATCTTACCTAGAGCTTTTGTGAGGATATTTGCCACCTGTTCCCCTGTAGGAATGTACTTCAACTATACAGCTCCCCGTTGGACAGTCTCTGATGAAGTGGCCCCTGATGTCAATGTGGTTCGACCGATCATGAAACACAAGATTTTGAGAGAGGTAGATGCAACTTTGATTATCACACAAAATTTTGGTCGGTTCCATCCTCTTCTTGAGTAAGTTCAAGAGCAACTTACGAAGCCATATGGCCTCACACAAAGTTGTGCTAGCTACCATATGAATACCTCAGCTGAGCTCAGTGCCACGGATTTCTGTTTCCTACTACACCATGAAGTCATACCTGATCCGACACTGAAACAGAACCCACTGGTACTTTTCCGATCTACTGGACTTCCAGCCCAGTCTGCATCAGTGAACCCACTCAACTGGATTTCATTGCCCTTGGTGTACCTCAATCCAAACTCCACTGTCCCCTTCAAGTATCTGAGAACATGTTTAGTTGTTGCCCAGTGAGCCCTCCTTGGTTCTACCATAAACTAACTGAGGGTATTCACGGCATAACAGATGTCTAGTCTAGTGTTGACCAGGTACATCAATAATCCTATGAGCTGACTATAC
This sequence comes from Pinus albicaulis, assembly GCA_034641835.2. NCBI lineage: Eukaryota > Viridiplantae > Streptophyta > Pinopsida > Pinales > Pinaceae > Pinus > Pinus albicaulis. The sequence goes on from CM076584.1 coordinate 8,864,562, forward strand.
AAGGTAGGATCAGCCTCATCATCGTCGGACGTGTCGATTTTCTTCCAGTTAGTGATCATTGACGTAGCCATGGGTCTACAGCCCTCCATCTGAAATCTCTTCAAGATCTCTGTAGTATATCTTCCTTGCCCAAGGAAGATTTCTCCCTTCTACTCTCAAACTTCCAACCCCAAAAAATAGTGCATCCACCCTAGATCCTTCATGTCGAATTTTGTAGCCAGATTTCCTTGCAGTCTTTGATGAGCCTAGATGATCCAATTAGAAACAGATCATCTACATATAACACCAATATTAGAGGCTCATCCCTACTCTCAGATAGTACAGGTTGGGATCTGCGTCACTCTTGACAAATCCCATCTTCTGCAGGTAGCTGTCAATTCGCCCATACCAAGATCTAGGGGCTTGCTTCAGTCCGTACAAGGATTTCTTAAGCCTACACACATGAGTTTTCTGCTCATGCGTCTCAAAGCCATCTAGTTGTTCTATGTACACTTCCTCTTCTATCACCCCATTCAAGAACGCAGTCTTGACATCCACCTAGTGAATTTCCCGTCCCCATCTGCACTGCAAGAGAGATGAGTGATCTGATTAAAGTATATCGAGCTACAGGGGCGAAGGTTTCTTCATAATAGATCCCTTCCTTCTGATCATACCCCTTAGCCACAAACCTAGGTTTGAATTTCTCTTTGTTGCCATCTATAGCATATTTAATCTTGTAGATCCATCTTGAACCTACAACCGACTTGTTTAGAGGTCTAGGAACTACTTCCCAGACATCATTATTCATGATCGAGTTGTACTCCTCCACCATAGCATCTACCCACACCTGGTGCTGAGTTGCCTCCTGAAAACTAGAGGGTTCTCCAACCTATGCTACCAATGACTGGTACCTATTTGGCTGTCTGCGTTCCCTCTTCTCATTTCTAGGAGCTCCAACAAACTCCTTTGCATCCTTCAAAATCTGTTGTAGTTCTCTACTCGTCTTTCCATTGGTGGTGGGTGGATTCACCTGCTATCCTTCTTACACTTCCTTGGAAAATATTTCCTTAGGATCCTTGTGCCTTGGAGAGGCACTAGAGCCATCATCTGTAGGTCGTTGTGGTTGGACCAACGGATCCTCCTCGAACTGCGTAACTGAAGACAGTTCTCGGGATTTCTTGAAGGCTCTCTCCTCCATGAACTTCACGTCCTGTCTCACTACTATCTTCCTACTCTCGAGAATATAGATGCAGTAAACCTTTGCATTCTCGCTATATCCCACAAGGTACCCTTTTTTAGCAATCTGATCTAACTTCTTCCTCTTCTCATTGAGAACACGGCAATACGCTATACTGCCAAATATCCTAAAGTGGCTCACTTCAGGCTTGCTACCAGTGAACACACTCTCAGGAGTAACCTTACCCAATGCATTATGAGGCACTCTATTCTGCACATATATGGTTGTATTACAAGCTTTAGCCCACAAAAATTTGGGCATGTCTTGATCATATAGCATTGCCCTTGCAGCTTCCACAATAGTCTTGTTCTTCCTCTCTGCGACCCCATTATGCTCCGTATTATATGGAATAGTCCATTCTCTCTTGATGCCTTCCTTTGTGCAGAACCTTGTGAAGTCTTTGTCAATGTACTCTCCTAAATTGTCTGATCGTAATGTCTTGATCCGCTTTCCTGTTAGATTCTCTACTAGAGACTTAAACTCTTTTAATCGCTCAAAGACCTCGTCTTTGGTCTTCAGAAAGTATATCCATGTCTTTCTGGAATGGTCATCGATAAAGGTGAAAAAATACTTTGCACCATTGAGAGCATTCGTGGACATTGGTCCGCAGATGTTTGAGTGTATCAATCCCAAAACACTCTTCGCCCTATTGTTTCTTTTCAGATATGTTGGCTTGGCATACTTCCCTAATACGCACCCCCTACAAATATTGTCTCGCTTGGTGCTAAGTTCCGGAGCTCCCGTGACAGTCTTCTTGAGAATTCTCAAGGCTCCATGATGTAGATCCTGTGAAATTTTCAGATCTGAAAATTATTACTGCAACGATTGATTTATTTCTACTACTTATTAGATAAGTTATTTACAGATGCTTCAGTAAATTTTGAAATACACACAGTTCTAGTACTTCACTCTAATCAAAAGAAGAAGAACAGAAATTACACAAGTAGCACAATCGAAACAACCATATGAACACAATTATTTTTGGACAATTGTCCCCGGAAAAACCCAATATGGGAAAACTGGTGTAGCAGATGAGGTTTTGTATTTATCTTCAGCAATGAAAAGATCTTTTACAAAAGTCCTAGTGAGCAAAGTAAATTAGCATACACCTAACATGAATTTTCCGGACACACCGGAAGTATTCCTGACTCTCGGGGTGACCTCCTACACCCTCTGCATCATCCTACGTATCTGCTCTGCGCAATCCTTCCCTGGACTGCGTAACTCTACATGGAGGGGTTGGTGTTGCTGCTCAGCACACCCTTCCCTTCACCCTTCTGCCTTCTTCTTCTCCGTTAATTGATCTCTCCCTCCTCCTTCTGCCTCTGCAATCCTGTCTCTACAAACTCACCCACTGAAATCGAATTCTCTTACTTCAAAATCGATTTCCTTCGGGTACTGAGAATCTCCCCGGCTTGATTTCCAAATGAACCTCAAGCCTCTTCTTATAGTCTTCTCGTTGATGAATCAAGGGCCAAGATTATATCTTTAATCAATGGCTCAGATTAAAAGATGACTTGATCGTCGTTTTCTAGAAGATTCACACTCTGCTTTATTAATACCCTTTAATTATTTAATTTCCCTAAGTTTAGACTTAGGGTCTGCATTAAAATAATTAATTATTTTAATAAAGCAAGATCCGAGTGGAATTTCCGCAAACGATTTCTGGGTTCTCTGGATAATTGTTGTCCAAGCCTCTCCACCAATTTTGAGACTTGGAACACTTCCTGATGCTATAAAATCAACAATCCCTCTTAGCGAGGAAAGTGTTTAAGCAAGATACCACTGTACTACTCTGGTTCTAGAACATCTACTGCGTTGATGATGTCCTGGTTGCTGCCCCTCATCTCTACGCTAATGCCCTTTGTACTGCTGCCTATGACACTGTCTCTGCCACTGCCTCATCCGTACTGCAGCTCCCTCTGTCTCTGTAGACCACCCGTTCCTCTAATGGAAGGGGTTCTCGACCATCCCCATCATCTCTCTAAAGTAAGTAAACTTAATCTTACTTAGAGCCTTGGTGAGGATATCTGCCACCTGTTCCACTATAGAAGTGTGTCTCAGTTGTACTGCTCCCCGTTGGACATAGTCCCTGATGAAGTGGCACCGAATGTCAATGTGTTTTGACCAGTCATGAAACATAGGATTCTCAGAGAGCTTAATGCAACTCTGATTATCACACATAATCTCAGTCGAACCCATCCTCTTCTTGAGTAGGTTCAAGAGTAATTTACGAAGCCATATAGCCTCGCACGAATCTGTGCTTGCTGCCATATACTCTGCCTCGGTTGAACTTAGTGCAACAGACTTCTGTTTCCTGCTGCACTAGGAGGTCATTCCTGATCTGAGACTGAAACAATACCCACTAGTACTCTTCTAATCCACTGTGCTTCCAGCCTAATCTGCATATGTGAACCCACTCAACTGGACCTCATTGCCCTTGGTGTACTTCAATCCATGCTCAACCGTCCTCTTCAGATATCTGAGAACATGTTTGACTGCTGCCCAGTGAGCCCTCCTTCATTCCACCATGAACTGCCTGAGGGTATTCACTACATAACAGATGCATGGTCTAGTATTGACCAGATACATCAATGATCTGATAAGTTGCCTATACAAGGTGGGGTCGGCCTCATCATCCTCCATTGTGTTTATCTTCTTCCAGTTAGTAATCATTGGCGTGGCCATGGGTCTACAGCCTTCCATCTGAAATCTCTTCAGGATTTCTATAGTGTATCTTCCTTGCCACGAGAAGATTTCACCCTTTGCTGTCAAACTTCTAATCCAAGAAAATAGTGCATCTGCCCTAGATCCTTCATGTCGAATTCTGTAGCCAGATTCTCCTTGCAGTCCTTGATGAGCTTAGATGATCCAGTAAGAAACAAATCATCTACATATTGTGAAATTTTCAATCTGAAAACTATACAGTTGCAGTCATAGATTTATTCCTCCTTTTTACTATTTCAATAAGTTATTTTCAGAAATCTTCTGGCAAATATCGAAATAAATCTTACTACAACATTCACAAATATATATGCAGAGAAATGAATAGTAAAGGACATAAGCACAAGAATCAATCGCATGTACACAGTTATTTTTGGACAATTGTCCCCAGAAAAACCCAATGTGGGAAAACCGTTGCAGCAAATGAGGGTTTTATTAATTCTTCAGCAAATGATTTCTTTACAAAGAAAAATACTGGCAGATAAAATCTAAAACACCTGAGACAAAATTCTGGTCTCCTTCCGACAAATCTCTGACACCCTGATCAGCCTCTATAATCTCATGTACCTATCTGCGTGTTTCTCTGCATAGTCCCAGTGCTGGACTGCGTAAGTCTGCGTAGGGTCTGCATGGGTTCTCTGCGCTGCAGCCGAGAGCTGCCTCCAGTGGCCCACTGCTTCCCTCTGTCCCTAACCTCAGTCACTTGTTGACTCCCTCCTCCTTCTGCTTCTGCACAATCTTCACCCTACAACTCTCCCACTGAAATCGAATTCTCTTACTTCAGAATCGATCTCCTTCGGGTACTGAGTGTATGCCTGGCTTGCTTTCCAAATGACCCTCAAGCCTTCTTTTATAATCTTCTCGTTGGAGAATCAACGGCCCAGATTAGAAGTATAATCAATGGCTACGATTAAAACTTGACTTGTTCTTTGTTTTCTAGAAGATTCACACCCTGACTTATTAATACCCTTTAATTATTTCATTTCTTAAGTTTAGACTTAGGGTCTTCATTAAAATAATTAATTATTTTAATAAGTCATGAACCGAGTGGAATTTCCACAAACGGTTTCTGGGTTCTTTGGAACACTGTTGTTCAAGCCTCCTTGTAAAGTTTGAGACTTTGAACACTTTCTGATGCTACAAAAATCAGCACTACCTCTTAGCGAGGAAGGTGTTCCAACAATAAGTCTACTACATCCTGCTCTGCTTTTGAAGCACCCTCTACGTTGTTGATGTCTAGACGTTGCCCCTCATCTGTTGCGCTACTGCCCTCTGTACTGTTGCCTTTGACACTACCACTATCGTTGTTGCATCTGTACTACAGCTCCCTCTGAATACTGATCCTATCCATTCCTACTACTAGAATGGATTCTACATCATCCCCATCTTCTCTCTGAAGTATACAAACTTATTCTTCCCCAGAGCTTTTGTGAGGATGTCTGCCACCTATTCTCCTGTTGGAGTGTACTGCGACTGAACAGCTCCATGTTGTACATAGTCCCTGATGAAGTGACACTGGATATCAATATGCTTCGACCGATCATGAAACACAGGATTTTCAGAGAGCTTGATGCAACTCTGATTATCGCATAAGATATCGGTCACTTCCATTTTCTCCTTGAGTAGGTTCACTAGCAGTTTTCGAAGCCATATGGCCTCACACGAAGCTATGTTGGCTGCCATATACTCTGCTTTTGCTAAGCTCAGTGCTATGGACTTATGTTTCTTGTTGCACCAGGAACTCATTCCTGATCCTAGACTGAAACAATACCCATTGGTACTCTTCCAATCTACTGAACTCCCAACCCAATCTGCGTCGGTGAAACCACTCAACCTGACATCATTGCTACGGGTGTACTTTAATCCAAGCTCGATTGTTCCTTGAAGGTACCTGAGAACATGCTTGGTTGCTGCCCAATGAGCCCTCTTAGGTTCTACCATGAACTGATTGAGGGTATTTACAGCATAACAAATGTTTGGCCTTGTGTTTACCAGATACATCAACGATCCTATGAGTTGCCTATATAATGTAGGATTAGCCTCGTCGTCTTCGGACGTGTCGATTTTCTTCCAGTTGGTGATCATTGGAGTTGGCATGGGTTTACAATCCTCCATCCAAAATCTCTTCAGAATCTTTGTAGTGTATCTTCCTTGACCAAGAAAGATCTCCCCATTCTGCTGCCAAACTTCCAACCCCAGAAAATAGTGCATACGTCCTCGATCCTTCACGTCAAATTCCTCAGCCAAATTCTTCTTGCAGTCTATGATGAGCCTTGATGATCCTATCAAGAATAGATCATCTACATACAAAACCAGTATCAGAGGCTCACTCCCTACTCTTAGATAGTAAATATTGGGGTCTGCCACCTGCGTCACTCTTGACGAATCCCATTATCTGCAAGTAGTTGTCAATTCGACCATACCAGGCTCTAGGAGCTTGCTTCAGTCCATACAATGCTTTCTTCAGTCCGCACACATGAGTCTTCTAATCATGCATCTCGAAGCCCTCTGGTTGCTCTATATATGCCTCTTCCTCTATCACCCCGTTCAGGAATGTCGTCTTGATGTCCATCTGGTGAATCTCCCATCCCATCTACGCAGCAAGAGAAATCACGGATCTGATAAAGGTGTATATGGCTATTGGGGCGAAGGTTTCTTCATAATCGATCCCTTCCTTTTGAGCATACCCCTTAGCCACAAACCTGGCTTTAAATTTCTCGATGCTGCCATCTACAACATATTTGACCTTGTAGATCCACCTTGATCCTACAACTGATCTTTCCTGAGGTCTGGGGACCACTTCCCAAACATCATTCGTCATGATGGAGTTGTACTCTTCCACCACTGCATCAACCCACACCTGACGCTGAGTTGCTTCCCGAAAACTAGAAGGTTCTCCGACTTGAGCAACCAAGGCTTCATACCTCTCAGGTGTCTCTTCTCATTTTGGCGACCTCCGACAAAGTCCTCTACATCTTTCAGAATCTGTCGTAGTTCCCTGCTCGTTCTTCCACTAGTGGTGGGTGGATTTACCAACTCTCCCTCTTGCAAATCCTCGAGAGACACATCCCTTGGATCCCCATGCCTTGGAGAGGCAACTGGATTTTTTGTCGTTGGTTGTTGGGGCTGAACCAGAGGCTCCTCCTCAGACTGTGTAGCAGAAGGCAACTCGCGGGACCTTATGAAGGCCTTCTCCTCCATGAACTTCACATCCCTCCGCACTACGACTTTCCTACTCTCAGGAATGTAGATGCGATATGCCTTTGCGTTCTCACTGTATCCTACCAAATACCTTTTTTCTGCAGTCATTTCCAACTTCTTCCTCTTCTCACTGGGCACATGACAGTAAGTTGAACCGCCGAAGATCCTAAAGTGACTCACTTCAAGCTTACTGCCAGTGAAGACACTTTCCGACATGATCTTTCCCAATGCAGCATGAGGAGTCTTGTTTTGAACATGGACAGTTGTATTACAAGCTTCAGCCCACAGAAATTTGGGCATGTCTTGGTCATACAACATTGCCCTTGTTGCTTCGACAATAGTCCTATTTTTCCTTTTTGCCACACCATTCTACTCCGGATTGTATGGAGTTGTCCACTCTCTTTTGATACCTTCCCTTGCGCAGAACCCAGTGAATTCCTTATCTATGTATTCACCACCATAGTCTAAGCGCAACACCTTAATCCGCTTTCCTGTCATATTTTCTACCAGAGCCTTGAACTCTTTAAACCGACTGAAGACTTCATCCTTGGTCTTCAAAAAGTAGATCCAAGTTTTCCTGGAATGGTCATCAATGAACGTGACGAAGTACTCGGCACCACTAAGAGCTCTAGTGGACATTGGTCCACAGATATCCGAGTGTATCAAGTCCAATACACCCTTGGCCCTGTGGTTGCTTCTCTGATACACTGCCTTGGCCCTTGGCCCTATGGTCTCACCTGCTCTCTTGCCTTTTGTGCGTATCCCTTAGCCACAAATCTGGCCTTGAACTTCTTTATGTTTCCATCTGCAGCATACTTGATCTTGTAGATCCACTTGGATCCTACAACTGATTTGTCTTGTGGTCTAGGGACTACTTCCCAGACGTCGTTTGTCATGATAGAGCTGTACTCCTCCACCATGGCATCCACCCACACTTGATGTTGAGCTGCCTCCTGAATGCTGGAAGGTTCTCCAACCTGAGCTACCAGGGCCTGGTATTTGTCAGGTTGCCTCCATACCCTCTTCCTGTCTCTAGGGGCTCAAACAAATTCTTCTGCATCCTTCAGAATTTGTTGAAGTTCTCTGCTCGGTCTCCCACTGGTGGTAGGCATTCTCACCTACTCTCTTGCCTGCTCTTCTTCGAAGAAACTCTCCTCAGAATCCTTGTGCTGTGGAGAGGCACTTGACCCATCCTCTATAGGTCGTTAAGGTTGTACTAGTGGATCCTCCTCAATCTGCGTATCTGTAGCCATTTCCCGGGATTTCCTAAAGGCTCTCTCCTCCATGAATTTCACATCCCTCCTTACTACGATCTTCCTACTCTCTGGAATATAGATGCGATATGCTTTCGCATTTTCACTATAGCCCACAAGAAAAACCTTTTTTCGCAGTCTGATCCAACTTCTTCCTCTTCTCATCTGGAACGTGGCAGTACACTATGCTGCCAAATATCCTGATATGGCTCACCTTCGGCTTGCTGCCTATGAACCCACTCTCAAGAGTTACCTTCGCCAATGCTCTATGGGGTACTCTGTTCTGCACATATGCCGTTGTATTGCAGGCTTCTGCCCACAAAGAATTTGGGCATATCTTGGTCATATAGCATTGCCCTTGCAGCCTCTACTATGGTACGGTTCTTCCTTTCTGCAACTCCATTTTGCTTTGGATTGTATGGAGTGGTCCATTCTCTCTTAATGCCTTCCTTTCCGCAGAAAACGGTGAAGTCCTTATCGATATATTATCCACCATTATCTGATCACGGCTTCTTGGTCTTCTTTCCTGTTGAATTTTCTACCAATGCTTTGAACTCTTTGAACCGATCAAAGACTTCATCTTTGGTTTTGAGAAAATAGATCCAACTCTTCCTGGAATGATCATCAATAAGGTAGCAAAATACTTTGCACCACTGAGAGCAGTTGTGGACATTAGACCGCAAATATCTGAATGTATTAGTTCCAATACGCTCTTGGCCCTGCTGCTGCTTCTTGGAAATGTTGCTTTAGCATACTTCCCTAGTACGCATCCCCTGCAGACTTCATCTCTCCTTGTGCTGAGTTCAGGAACTCCTATGACAGTATTCTTGAGAATCCTCAAGGCTCCATGATGTAGATGCCCCATCCTTCTGTGCCATAATTCATTCAGATCTCTGTCGTCCGTACTACCAATCAGGACCACGGGGGATTCAAGCTGGAGCTTATATAGCTTATGACTCCTTACTCCAATTTGTGCCTACTTGCTCCAGCTAGTATGTTTGACATACACTTTGTTTCCAATAAAGTATACGTCATAACCCTTGTTCTGAAGTTGAGACACTAAGAGCAAATTCATCCCCAACCCTGGCACATGCAGAACATTTGTGGCCGAATCTTGTTTCCAGCTTCTTTCTGAAATGTTATGGTACCTCTTCCAACGAGGGTGCACTTGGCCTTGTTTCCCATAGTAATCTGGAAATTCATCTGTTCTTCTTGGTAGCTCGAAAAGTATTCTCGAACCCCCGTCATGTGAACAGATGCTCCACTGTCAATATACCAAACACTTGGAGGAGTCGTGCTCGACACACAAGCAAGATCCTCCTCTAGTCTGGATGCCAACACTGTCATGTCATGTTCCCTCTGCGTTTCTGCGTGCTCTGGAGAACTGCATGAGTCCCTCTCACTGCGTGAACCCTTCCGGATGTCGGATATTTGGTGCATAGAAGATCCTCCCTTTCTGTCTTTAGCCTTTTGCTCTGATACCATGTGAAATTTTCAGATCTGAAAAATTATTACTGCAATGATTGATTTATTTCTCCTACTTATTAGATAAGTTATTTATAGATGCTTCAGTAAATTTTGAAATAAACACAGTTGCAGTACTTCACTCTAATCAAAAGCAGAAGAATAGAAATTACACAAGTAGCACAATAGAAACAACCATATGAACACAGTTATTTTTGGACAATTGTCCCAGGAAAAACCTAATGTGGGAAAACTGGTGCAGCAGATGAAAGTTTGTATTTATCTTCAGCAATGATAAAATATTTTACAAAAGTCCTGGTGAGCAAAGCAAATTAGCATACACCTGGCATGAATTTTTCGAACACACCGAAAGTATTCCTGACTCTCGGGGTGACCTCCTACACCCTCTGCATCATCCTACGTATATGCTCGGCGCAGTCCTTCCTTGGATTGCGTAACTCTGCGTGGAGGGGTTGGTGCTGCTGCTAAGCACACCCTTCCCTTCACCCTTCTACCTTCTCCTTCTTCGTTAGCTGATCTCTCCCTCCTCCTTCTGCCTCTGCAATCCCGCCTCTACAAACTCACCCAATGAAATCGAATTCTCTTACTTCAAAATCGATTTCTTTCGGGTACTGAGAATGTCCCCGGCTTGATTTCTAAATGACCCTCAAGCCCCTTCTTATAGTCTTCCCGCTCACAAATCAACGACCAAGATTATATCTTTAATCAATGGCTCAGATTAAAAGATGACGTAATCTTCGTTTTCTAGAAAATTCACACTATGTTTTATTAATACCCCTTAATTATTTAATTTCCCTAAGTTTAGACTTAGGGTCTGCATTAAAATAATTAATTATTTTAATAAAGCAAGATCCGAGTGGAATTTCCACAAACGATTTCTGGGTTCCCTGGATAATTGTTGTCCAAGCCTCTCCACCAATTTTGAGACTTGGAACACTTCCCGATGCTATAAAATCAACAGAGACCCCATTCTTCTATGCCATAATTCATTCAAATATCTTTCATCAGTGTTGCCTATCATTGCTATTGGAGACTTGAGCTATAACTTGTACAATTTATGGCTCCTTACTCCAATTTGTGCCTTCTTTTTCCAACTAGGGTGTTTGACATAAACTTTGTTGCCAATAAAGTATACATCGTAACCCTTGTTCTGAAGTTGAGACACTGAGAGCAAGTTCATCCCCAATCCTGGTACATGTAGTATGTTAGTGACCCGAAGCTTGTTGCCAGCTTCTGTTTGAAATATTATGGTGCCTCTTCCAATAGGGGTACATTTTGCCTTGTTTCCCATAGTGATTTGAAAATTCATTTGCTCCTCCTAGAGAGGCCATGGTTGACACACAAGCAAAATCCTCTTCTAGTTTGGATGCTAGAAATGAAACATCATGATCCCTCTCTTCCTCCATGCGTTCTGGAGAACTGCGTGAACCCTTCCGAGTTGATGTTGCATCACTGTCGAACCTTTGTTCCATTGCAAAACCTCCTCTTTTGTTACTCGTCATGAAATTTTCAAACTGAAACACTACTGCAGTGATAGATTTATTTCGCCTACTTCTTTACCATAAGTTATTTACAGATTCTTCAGTAAATTCTAAAATAAACACAACTGCAGTATTCACTTAACCATAAGCAGAAAATAGAAAGGAAGCATATAACGCAATAGAAACAACCACATGAACACAGATATTTTTGGACAACTGTACCCGGAAAAACCCAATGCGGGAAAACTGGTGTAGTAGATGAGGGTTTGTATTATTCTTCAGCAAGGAAAATCATTTACAAGAATTTGACGAGTAGACTTCTAGAATACACCTAAGATAAATTCCCTGAATCCTTCGGGGGAATTTCTAACACCCGGGAGGCACCCTAGCTCCCTCTACGTCACTCTGCGTGGTCTTCTGTGCAATCCCTGCGCTGGACTGCGTCACTCTGCGTGGGGACTCAGTGTTGTTGCTTAGCGTTGTCCCCTCTGCGTCCTCCTCCTGCCTTTCTTTGCCTCTGCTGACTTCCCCTTCTTTCTTCTGCCTCTACAACTCTGCCTCTACAACCTCTCCCTCTGAAATTGAATTATATTCCTTCATAATCGATTTCCTTCGGGTACTGAGTGTGTGCCCGGCTTGCTTTCCAAGTGACCCTCAAGCCTTCTCTTATAATCTTCTCGTTGATGAATCAACGTCCCAGATTAGATCTGTAATCAATGGCTAAGATTAAAACATGACTTGATCTGCATTTTCTAGAAGATTCTCACTCTGTTTTATTAATACCCTTTAATTATTTAATTTCCATAAATTTATACTTAGGGACCACATTAAAATAATTAATTATTTTAATAAAACATGAACCGAGTGGAATTTCCACAAATAGTTTTTGAGTTCTTTGGAAAACTGATGTCCAAGCCTCCTCACAAAATATGAGACTTGGAACACTTTCCAATGCTACAAAATCAACACAAGATATCTGAAGGGTTACAAAACAAAGACCGAGTTTCTCTAAAGTAACAAGGGCATAACAGTGTATAAGAGAAGGAGGAAGAAGTCAACTAGAGACCGAGCTCTCTAGTCCTGGTGCAGAAAGGTGCAGGACGGTGCAAAGAAGAAGAAGCAACTTAAGGAGTCAAGAAAGAAGCAGTGACAAGGCCTTGGAGGCATTCAAGGGTTCAAGGATCTGAGTCATGGTCATGGTACTTGTCATCTGAAAGACTATAAGAAGAATTTCTTGTGGGTTTTCCTCTCCAAAAGGGAGAGGTTTTGGCCCTACCTTGAAGAGCCTAAATTTGTGTCTCTTGTGTTTTAACTTATGGTAATTAACTTGATGAAAGACATAATAAGCTAAGACGAGAATAAATAAGTAAAAGAAGTAAGCTCACAAGTAATTATCAAGAAGAGAATTTGAATTAATCACTGCCCCTCCAAATTCTCAACACTAGGTATTTATAACGGGACCCTCAGTGTACTACCATTATACCACTTACTATCTTATCCTAAATGAATTTCTTCATATTCCAAATATTTTGGATATTTAATTGGGTAGATAAATTGATTACTACATTTAGTATCAGAGTTTCGTTGTCTGATCCCAGCCTTTGGCTACAAAACCTTGCTGTCAAATTTTGTTGCCAATGGCAAAAAAAACCATGGGCTTTCCGGTCACATTTAATTTGGGCAGAAATATTTTTAACCTTGGGCCTTTGAAAAAAATCAGGCCTCGGGCCATTTTCAAAATTCTGTTTAAAAAGAATTATCTGCTATAAAATTTGAAGACCGATTCCAAAAATTATATATATATATATATATATATATAAACAAAAATTGAAAAAAATTTCGAATTGTAGAATCCCCTGTTCCAACCACCAAACAAATCGTTGAGACTCATCTACCTTGCAAAATATTCAAAAAAAGAAATAAAGGTCACCAGGCGCAATAATTGTTGGTTGGCATATATCGTAGAGGTACCCCAAGCAACTGTCTCTGGAAATTATTTTTGCATTAGTGTTGTAACAATAGCTATTTATGAAGTATGATGTAAACTTAAACCGTGACATTTAATGTTCAAATCCCTGTGGATCATGGAAAAAAATAATAATGATACATTGCTGGTGCAGATTCCAAACTGAAAATCGCTATCGACAAGGTGCCCTGAGCGACAGCCACTGAAAATTATTTATCCATACATGTTACATAGCCTACCGCGAATTCCAAATTGAAACTCATCATCGATTCCTACTTAACAACCAATAGATAAATATATGTGTTGCGGTACAAATCACTTTGCGTCTAACCTTTAATATTTGGTAATATGAATAAAATGCTGCCATTTGTCTCAGGATTTCATTATCTCTGACATTGCAAAAATGGAAGAACAGAATTGACTAAAAAGGAATAGAAAGGCCAACTGGGCTTTACTTACAGCTCCATGTTCGTCGCCGGCGATAGTGTGAGCGACGATTAAGCCATGAAAGGAGCGAGGTCCAGGCCTGAGTCCCGCCACCACCATGTCGTCCATTGCTACCCTTGCGCCTCTCGCGTCTCCATTTCTGGCACACTGCATTAATTCCTCCAAGAAAACAAATCTCAAGTTAGTTTCCTTTTCTTCAGCTCTCTTCTTCCTCTGGCTTTTGACAGCGACCCCATTTGTGGACTGATTTGCAGTGTCCAAGGTGGAGGCCGCCCTGACGCTGTAACGCCATTTCTTTCTCCCTTCAGCCCACGGGTCTGTACTTAAATAATGGCATGTTTTCGAGGTGCCGAAGTGAGAAAGCCGTGGAGGGACTGATTTCCATGCCACAAACTCTGGCATGGTTTTGAATGCGGACGCCATTGAAGAGACTCAAAGCTCCTGAGGCAGGCAACCAGGGGCTCCTCTGCATAAGCTTCTCTGTTCCAGTGACCACTTTATATACTCAATGTATATATGTAACATCCATGGATTTTATGTAGCAGGCTTTAGTGGACAGGCAGGCAGGAACTCCTCTGCATGGGCTTATCTGTTCCAGTGGACACATAAACACTCGATGTAAACATGTAGCCTCCCTCAATTTTTATAGAGTCGGCATTCTGTTCGGAATAAACTATATCATTCGAAGTATTAATGTCAACCCACATAGAAACGTGTCCATGGTTTGGCGATTAAGGATTGAAATTAAGATTAGTTAGGTTAGTTTTTTAATCATGGTGAATATTCTTTATTTTTTATTTTCTATTCATTGCGGTTGATTTTTTAATCAATGTGAATATTCTTTGTTTTTATTTATTACCGTCAATTTTTTAATCAATGTGAATATTTTATTTTTTAATGTTATTTTATAATGTTATTTCAACAACAAATTGGGACGACTTCACAAAGAAGAGAATCTTAGGTGGGTGAAAAGTATTACATGCTCTTCAAAAAAAAAAAAAAGGAAAAGGTATTGTTAACGTCCACGAAGCTAAAAATAACTTATGGGACAGATTGCTACTCCATTTGGCTCTTGTATTCGGCCCTTTTTCCTGTGAAGTTTTACAATAACCGCTCCCAGCTTCTCGACAAACTCTTCGCTGAATAGATTATCCCAAGAACTAGCTGCCAAAATACCTGCATAATTTTTTTTGTTGTCTTTGAATGCCTCGCATTCTAAAATGAAATGTTTTTCTGTTTCCACTTTTCCTGAAGTGCAAAAAATACATACTCTTTCCTCCCACATTTCTTTTGGCCTTTTCTAGCACCCTGTTTCATAGCGGAGTTGATGAGAATTAGTCCTTAATTGTGTAATAAGAATTTTAGATCTCCAAGAAATATTGGCCCCTATGCATGCCTTTTGCTCATGGTTATGAGTGGGGTTAAACTCTTCAATGTAGTACTTCTTCTTTTTCCCTAACTCTTTCTCCCAAGCACATTTGTGGAACTTATCCATAACAAAAGTTTTTATCTCTTTACTATTTTTAGGACACATGATCAAGCAAATACCCCATTTACTAAACCATTTGTTATTTTACCGCATCCAAGTCTTCTTTCTTTTGCACAATATGTCACTAAACACAACCTTAGGCCATCTACCCTATTCCATTTGCTCAATTTTTTGCAAATACCTTATGACTCGCACCATAGAAATTTCTTCAATAGGGGCGGCCCCTGTTTCACTTAACAAGATAGCATAAGGAATTGCACTTTTAATTTTTAATTTGTTTGTAATCAAACGCTTTTGAATTTTCTCAATTTGTTTCCACTACATCTCGGTTGTGCTGGTAGCCCACAGTTCACAACCATAGAGAATCACCATAATCGCTA
The DNA here is from genome assembly GCA_034641835.2 of Pinus albicaulis. NCBI lineage: Eukaryota > Viridiplantae > Streptophyta > Pinopsida > Pinales > Pinaceae > Pinus > Pinus albicaulis. The sequence continues at coordinate 8,880,204 of CM076584.1, forward strand.
GAAGCCCAAAAAGAGTTAGAGTGGTTTTCCAGTCCCACAACTCTGCCTCTCTACACCTATTTTGCAGAGCGTAAAATGCTTTCCATCCCCTTAACGTTATTTTATTTCTACAACCATCCCAAATTAACTTCCTGTTGAAGTCAATTTTGAGGTATTTGTAGTCTGAAACTTCCTCTAAAATGCTTCCTTCAAAGTAGAACTTGTGTTGTTTATGCTTTCTTTTGTTAGAGAAAATCACTACTTTCGTTTTGCTAATATTGACAAGCATCCCCACCCTTCTACAAAAATGCTCAAGGGAATGTAAGTGCTCTTGCAAACCGAGAGCTGATTTAGCAATTAGTATAAGGTCATCTACGTACAAAAGAAGCCTTATAATGAACTTTCCCAAATGAATACTGTCACCCCCTTGAGAATTTAGCCACCCTTAAAGCTTGTCAATATATAATCCAAAAAGGGTTACAGGAGAAAATGAGCAACCTTTCTTGACCCTAATATCACTTCTAAAACTTTCAGAAATGCCTGTTGAAGTTCTAATTTTGACTTTCACCTCTTCATACAACCTATGCACAACTGCTTTCAAATGTTTGGGAACCCTGAGTTCTTCCATTCTGCCCCAGAGCTTATCCCTAGGAACCGTGTCAAAGGATTTTCTGAAATCAACAAAGCAACAAAAAACTTCTTCCTTTTTTCCCAAAATTTTTCAATGATGTGCCTTATAGTTATACAATGATCAACTGTGGAATGTTTAGGTCTAAAAATTGCTTTTCCTTTAGCACGTTTATCTCTTTCTTCTACCCACTTGCTGATTTTATTTTCTAACATGATTCCAAATAACTTTGCAAACAAGGGTTTTATCATTATGGTTCTATAATTGGAGGGATTATTGACGTCATCACTCTTGAAAAGAGGTATTTCCATAGTAGTTGTCCAATTTGTGGGGAACCCCTGCTGTATGATGTTGTTGAAAATTTTTGTGATGTGAGGTGAAAGAATTTTTAAGCCCCATTTTAGATACTTTGCTTGAAGTTCATCTAAGTATTTTTCTTTTCCAGCGCCCAACTTCTTGATACCCACCTCTACCTCTTGCATCGTGAAGAGTTTTGTGTCTGTATTGACGAAAGGAGGAAGGTCAACCTTGGGGTCCTGCTCATAAAGTTTTCTTGCATATTCGAACCATTTAGAAGCTGTAATTTTTTTTTCAGTTTGCACCTTTTTCGGTTGGAGCTCCTTCCAGAATAATTTGGGGTTATTTTTCCCAAGGAAGATTAGTTATTCTCTCTTCGAAACCATGAAATCAGCCTTTTTCTTTCTTAATACCTGCTTGTAAGCTTTGAGCATTATGTTATCCTTGTGTGATTCCTTCCACATTCTCCTTGCCTTTTTGCATTCCTCATCAAACCAAGCATTAATTGGGAAGCAATTTGTTTCAGAATTATTAATTTTTTCTCTTTTTCACTCAACAAGTGCGCTTTGAGTTAAATGTGTTAATTCGTGACTATGAAGGCCATGAAATGAGATTTAATCTTTCTAGAAGAGCCTGTCTAGCGTTATTTTGAAGGTATTACAATTCTTTGGAGTCAAAAGAATTCTTCCCTTTGGGGGGTTTTGTTGAGCACAATGAATTTTTGACCCTAATTTTTTCTTTCCGATCCAAGAGAGACTTAAATAAATTGGCTTGGGATCTGATTTTAAGTCCCAAATTTGACCTCCTATCAACACTTCCTCCATTTTCTCACACACACTATGCGAGCAAATTGCATAATCTACTACACTTGCTCCATTGTAAGTATTGCAAGTGAAATTATCAGACTTTTACCATCTAGTCAAACCATTACAAATGACTAAATCGAAAGCCCCACATAGCGTAAGTAGTTGTTCTCCAGAGATATTGCATCCTTTATCCCCTGAAATTCTTTCCCACTAATGATTACTCTCTTCTGTGAGCTAGATAGGGTCACGGTCTTCTTTACAACAAAGAATGCTAGCTTGTTCACCTACAGTTCTAGCATTGAAATCCCCCACTATAAGGACTTCACCTAGCTGAGAATATATTGCAATATATATTTTTAGGGCTGCAAAGGGGTCTTTATGGTCAAGCCCTCTACTTTTGTAGATTTTTGAAACTTGCGACGCAAAATAGCATGCTACAATTCTGATGTGATTTCCATTTTCTAATATTTTAAGCTAGACAAATTGCTTATTTGTGTCTTGTTTTTCTAGCTGAATGAAACGACCTTATTTTTCTCTCACTAAAACCATGATACCCCCGTGCCCTTTGCCATTCCCTACTGCCTTGTTCCGCACTGCTATCTTCCAATACCCTTCAAACAAAGGTATCAAACAAAGGTGTCTTGCACCTTTCATGCTCATGTGTTTCTATGAGACAAATTATGTCTCTACCTTCCACGATAGGCCCTAACCCAGGTCCTCGTCTCCATGGGTAACCCTTGCAGTTCCAACAAACTAATCCTAAGGAAGCCTGGGTACGACTTGATTGCTATTCGTTTTGACATGCAAGACTCACAGTTGAGTCTTTGTCCCTGCTTGCCCATACTGACCTTGCTTACTCATTTCTTGTTGAAGAGTTTGTTGCCTCTTCTTTGTTATTTTTTTGCTGCCTTATTTTGGAAGGAGGTCCAAATTGCGTTATCATGGCTTTACCTTTATAAATCCATGCTCTTTTTCCCTCATCTCTTGCTGCCCTAAATTTTGTCATTTCGTCCCTCCTTTCCCCTTGTTGTCTTACAGTTAAATCTTCTTCTAAAAAAAACCGAGAACCCCTCAAGAGCTTCTTCTTGCTTAGAATGATATCTTTTTCACTCAAGTTGGGCATGATGGCTTTTATGGGTCTGCCTCTCTCGCCGTTAAGCTTACCTACTCTCCATGCTTGACGTATTTGTCCTTGACATTGGAGTTTGTCTTTCAAGAAGTCTCTTGCAAGGTCAAGAGAACATTCATTTTTCCCATAATCCTTCACCCCTTTAATAATTATGTTTGTTGCTCTATCTTGTTTTTCCTTGCTTTCTCTATCTTGCCTGTTGTCAACCTAAATGTTTGTTTCTTCTTCCCTCTTAGCAGAATTGCTAATAACTTGAGCCCGGGTTTTGGAGATTTTTGCAGAATCTCCTTTCCTCTCTTCTCTTGATGTCTCTTCATTGTTGTCTATTTGGGCAACTACTTTCCCCTTACCTTGGGATGGTTTCGCATTCATCACCTCTGTATTCTCCACTGCAAATTTCTTCATATTTTGCAACTCCGCTTTCATGTGTTTCCATTATGTCTTCCCTATTTGAAGAACTTCCTGTAGCAATGACACTTGCTCCTTCAGAACTTTGTTGCTTTCTGTTAAGGCTTGGTTTTCAGCTGTTACTATATGGATTGTACAATCTATTTCCAGCTCTTTAGCTTCTACTACCTCCAACCTCTTTTTTATATTTAACAGTTCTTTCACATAAAGATCGGATGACCAAGTGAGAGGTGTGGATGTGGGGCTATATAAGGCATACTCATCACTAACTTTTCATTTTCCTTTGGACTTGTTGCCACATGCTTGCAAAGAGGACTTGTTTGAATGTTGTTTCTTGTGAAGGGCCCGAGTACTTTCCCTTTGAGACCTTTTTTTCCTTGTTTGCTCCCATTTTAGACAAGCAAGTCTCCATTTTAAAATGCCCCGATATTGTTTGGCATTGACCCAAACCCACTTCCCAGCTTTGGCTGATGAGGCAACTTTCACTTGCTCTATATCATTTGTTTCCATGGGTTCTAAAGTTTCTTGTCCCTTGTCATTATGATATTAGGGGAAATCAAAGTCTCTACCCAAAAATGACCCTCTTTTTTATGCTTAAGACTTCAATCTCTATTGGTCTGACCAATGAAAACTTGAAGCACTTCCCACTGTCTATGTCCTTTGTGTTGCTCTCTCCATTGTCCGCTACTGTCCTCTGTGCTGCTTTTCTGGTGATCTGAAGAACCTCTCTCTCAAACCATCTATGTTCTACGGTTAGAACATGATTACATTTGAAGTAATAAGAGAATTAAGGATCCGTCTCCTATGCCCGCGGATACCTGAACAAAAACCATGAGGGCAGCATAGTTTCGGTGTAGAATCAAGGTTCAGGTCCAAGGACAAATAGTAAACAACAATTCTTGTGAGCTAATATTTGGGCAATGTAGGCATGCAGCGCTCAAGGATTTTAAACATTGCTTTGTGATAAGATTGCATCAGGCAAATACACCATGGCAACGCATTTTGTAAACATAGGTTTGGACCTGTTGACGGGGAAAATCGTCTGGCCAACAGTAGGGGATCTCCTCGGTAGAAAGTCCCAATCAGACCTTGAACCGTTTGGAATAGGGATTCCGTCCGGGGTGTGGGTCTGGCTACCGCTTAAATCACCTTCCCTCTGGTCTCAAAAGAACTCGATCGAACCTGCAGACACACGCTTATTCACATGATACAAGATACATGGTTGATGCATTAAACATGTATGTAACACTATGCGTAGCAAGAAAAATAATAAAGCATACACGCCGAAGGGGGTGTTGTCAACAACACATCTTTAGGGTTATGCTTGTAGGCTATTCTGACCACAAAAGAAACAGTTCTTTATGGCGAGACGCCCCTTTTACTTCATGAAAGATAAAACGAAATGCTAAAGTTATTAACATCCATTAAACAAGCAATCAGTCTGAACATCATTAACACAGATACAGGAAACCATAATGCGTGAATGATGCCATTAGAAAGTGCAGCTCCATTAATCAAAAGATGTTCTGAAACTGTATAGAAATACACATAGTATTCTCTCAGCAAAACGCATCAAATCCAAAAGGAGTTTCAACAGGTATTTGTATTCATATGTAAAATGAATGTTGTCTTTCAATACAATGTTATATGACTTTTGAGCCCCCCAAAAAGAAGATCCTTTTACACTTTCCCCGGAGGGGGTTTTATAGATCAAAATTGCCCTTTGGGCTTCCTGACTCTTTGCCTGCTCGCCGGTTGAGTTGCCCTGCGACCTGGGAGAAAATTGCAACCTGCGACCTGGCTAGTGAGTGCAACTTGCGACCTATTTGGCAGTGCGACCTGCGACCTAGTGGGCAGTACGATCTGCGACCCACTGACACTGAGTCATGGAGATGGGCGCGCAATAGAGAGATCATGAACATCAATCTGCTTTCCTTTGAGGAAGTCCTGCCAGGTCTGGTATTATGCTGCTATGGGAGAGACTAGAGGGACCTCCTCTTTCAACCGATGCATGCACTCCAAAGCATTCGGGATTAGAGTTTCCTTCTTTTGTGAGATATGGTTTGAAAGGGAGGCGAGCTTGGTGTAAATCCATACTGGTGCGACAAGAAACTGACCCAGATTTTCTTGTGATGCTGTGAGCTCGGGGGCGGCAGCAGCTTGCTTGATGGGCTGCAGGAATGACTGGATTTCTTGATCTACTTGCTCCCAGGTCTTACTTTCGTCCAATGCCCTTAGCGAAGGAATGTGGTGAAGATTGTGCATCGAGTCTATGCCGCTGATCAGGTGGTCGTATGAAGACATTACTTTGTCCAAATCCTTGGATAGCTTGTCCTTGGATTGCATCTTCATCCGGATTTGGACTTTGGCATCTTGTGTATGAATCCAATCCTTCTTAGGCAAATGCTCGGGAGCTTGAGGGTATTGCACTGTCCAGTTCATCATTTTATCTAAGGCAGCTGAGGCTTCCTTGAGCTGCTCGTGCTTCTGCTTAGTTTTTGCTCGTGCTCTTACCAATGGGGCGACTGTTTGTTTTATGGTGAACATTTCCCCATACACCTGCCTCATGGTCGCCTCTAATACATCGCATTATTTTTAGAACGACAAGTGGAACTTCATTGACTGGGGGAGCCTTGTTTTGGAGTTGTTGCATCTCTTCTTCCAACGCCGACCTCTCATGTTCCGCCTTCTTCTCCCGCTGCTCCGCTGCTCGTAGTCTGTTTTGTAGAGAAATGATTTCTCTACTCATTCTGGTGACATTTTCTTCCGTGGCCGCGACGAAAGCCGTGCCTACCGATGCTATCATCACAGGATTAGTCCTAGTATCAAGGACTATGTCTTTTTCAGTTGCAACCGTGGATGCGGCGGAAGGACTTTGTGCCAGGGACCTTCTCTTCTCTTGCCGGATTTTGAAAGAGAATTGGTTGAATGTGAGCCTGGTGAGGTCGAAGACCTCCTCCTCCTGCCCCTGGGGGGAATTAACATCGGAGAGCATGGTTCCTGTACCGCCTAGAGGTACTTCGAGGGGAGACACCTCGATGTCTTCTATCAATTCATCCTCCTCATATTTCTTCTTCTTTTCCTCCTCTTCTTTCTTCTTCTTTTCCTCTTCTTCCCTTTGTTGGCGCTCGGCTTCCGCCTTCTCATGCTCTTCCTTCTGCCTGCGTTCCACTTCTGACGCTGCTTCTATTTCGGCTTTCCTCTTTCGCTCGGCTGCAGCAGCTTGGTCTACTTTCTTTTGGCGTTCAACTTCTGCTTTGTCAAGCTCTTTCTTGAGTGCCTGTTCTGCTGCGGCCTGCACCTCTTTTTCCTGCTTTTCCTTCCTGGCCTCCTCGGCCTGCTTCTTCTTCTGATCTGCCTTTGAACTCTTCTTGCGCTTCTCCTCGTCCTCTTTTATCTTCTTTTATCTCCCTTGCTGGGCTTTGGCCTCTGCTTCTTTTTGTTGGGAAGAGGTGTCAGGCCCTGTGCTGGTCCGGGGCTTTTTAGCTAGAGAGGAAGAAGCACCTCCTAACTTACGACTCCTGTCTTCCAGGATTTGATCATCCGGATCCTCTTGGCCAAATTCCGCCACCGGAGCAAGTTTTCTATCTGCATTATACCAGTTTCTTCTCTCATCTTCTCCCAGGCGTTCTACATGCTGGTAGTTCCATTTGAATTTGGCCTTCTTGCAGTGTTCGGGAACTATCCTCTCCGGGTCGTATGTTCGGTACTCTAAAGCCCTAAGGCGATAACTGTTAATCTCTTCTCCTTCAGCCCCTACCTCTCTGAAATCTTTAACTGTGTATGTGCCGATAGTGAGGGGTAGCGCGGGCCAGGGCTTCTTCTTACCTTTGGACAGGACACTAGAGAAACCCGAGGACATTTGGAAGCATACCTCTTGTATGAGCAGCTTGTCTGTAACGAAGCGAGGCATAGCATGTGGTGCCCTGAACGAGCCAAAGACTCGGATGAAAGTATATTCAATGAACGGAAACCAATGCGCCACTTGGCCTAGAGTCTCCCTGGCTCGCCAAGACATGCAAGGGGCGTCCTAGCCAAATAATTTCTTGAATAGGGCTGGGATGAATATTTGAGAAATTGGTTCTATATCCTGTTTATACCTGGATTCCCATAACACTTTGGTTTGTAGATGAATTGCACAGGTCTACGTGGGATTCCAGTTATGTGCCCATCCCTCAAAATGCAACCTTGCACAGACGACATCTAATAGATAAGAGGCCATATAGAACTCATAAGGCATTCCTTCATCTGGGGCCAATGCCGAGGACAAGTTTGTATGCATTGAGGTCATCAATATACTAGCCCAGTTGAAACGGGTGCCATGCACCATTACATATTCCATGATAGTAGCCCATGTGCCGTTGAAGGTGGTGGCGTCGGGGCACCCGTACAATCTGCAAAGCATGGCGGCTACTAATTTATATACTTTTCTCAGGCTGGCCACCGGATATTCTTGGTCTTTCTTGACTTTAAATTTGTCGGGCTTCTCCCACCACTTCCTGATAGTGTCGACTACAGGGACTACATGGGCAAGAGCCCATTCTTCTGTAAAGTTTTCTTCCTGTTGAGGCAAAGAGTAGTAAACATGGGCGTCCGAGCCTATGAGCGTTGCGAAAGCCTTGTCTACGTTGTCTCGGGTCACGAACTTCTTGGGATCCGCTTTTTGTATGATCCAGTCTATCATTTCGGGACATGGAAATATGGCCGGATGAGCACCTGCGAGATGTAGCTTGGACCTTTTGACTTTTAAGTATACCTCCCGATCCGGGAGGTCTTCCGGAAGTTCCGATTCCGTTATGGCGAACTCATGGTACACTTGGTACCATCGCATGCTGTCCCCTTTTGCAAATGTACAAAGGGTATCTCTGTATATCGGGGGTGGGGACACTGGTATGTCCATCTCCACATCTTCCACTGCCACGTGCTTGTCTTTCTTCCGGGACACTGGGGGTGCCATGTCGCTGGAATCCGAGAGAACAGGTATACACTTTGCGTCTGCTTCAAGTTCACCTGTCATATTCATGAAAGAATCCCATGATAAGAACGACATGATGATAAAAAACCAATTACAGTTTATCAATGATTTTAGCTGGGACACAAGCAAAATTGAAACAATGGTCTAATGGGTCGCGGGGTCGCAGATTGAGAGGAAAAAGCCAACATGCAACCTTGCGACTAGGTCGCAGGGTTGCTGGGTTGCAAACCGTGAAAAAATATGAAAATGCGACCTTGCGACCTTGCGACTAGGTCACTGGATCGCGGGGTCGCAAATGTCTGAAAACCGTGAAAATGCGACCTTGCGACCTTGCAACTGGGTCGCAGGGTCGCGGGGTCACAAATCTCGAACAATTTGGAAACTGCGACCTTGTGACTAGGTCGCTGGGTCGCAGGTCGCACTAGGGCTTCCCCGGGGGTTTTGGGCGCGCGTGGCGTGGAATATTTTACCCTTTAACTGGAAGAATGCAAAGCCCAATGGGTCAAGACAGAGTCAAGGAGTAGCTTTGGGAGTAGGGAAGTAGCCATGAAGGCCTGGACAAGCAATGGTGATGATTTTGGGCACTGTGAGGGAAACAAGAATCGGAAAAAACCCTAAGTAAGAAATGCAGACAATAGTTGAGGTAAATGCCAATTTAAAGGTTGGGGTTGCAGGGATTTAGCAAGAATAATCAAAAGAGGAAACAACAGGAGGGGAAAAAGGCAACTTACCCGGGAAAATCGCGCGCCAGTCGACCTGTCAGAGCCGTTTCTTTCTATCCGCCGCATATGAAAAATGCGACCTAGCGACCTCCTTTATATAAAAAGGTCGCACGTGCGGGCATTTAATGAGGTCGCAAGGTCGCAATTTGAGCGATTAGGGAGATATGCGACCTCGCGACCTTGCGACCTACGGGTCGCGGGGTCGCAATTTTCTAGAAAATTGAGTTTTGCGACCTTGCAACCCTGCGACCTTCAGATCACGGGGTCGCAAGGTCGCGGAGTCGCAGTTTTCTAAAAAATGGAGTTTTGCGACTTTGCTACTTAGCCTTCTGGACTCTTTACTTAAGTTCAAGGGGGTCCAAAAATTTTGAAGTGGGGTTTTTTGGAGGGTGTTGTAGAGGCTACAACAAATGGCGATTCACTGGGCGAACTCAAAGTCTATGCCGATGGTTAGCCTTGGAGGGGGAGGGAGGGGTCTTTGCTGGCTGTTTCTTTTACCTTACGGTCAACATTGCCTAGCCTTTTGGCACCTTGCTAGGTTGCTCAGTCTGCTGGCCTGTTCGGGTGCTGGTTAACCAAAATTCATTTCTTCAGGTCTCCAGACCGAAAGGGTTGGAGGACTTTAGGCAGCTACAGGGTCCGGTATGATTATTTTTTCCTCATCGTGTTGCTCCGCTGCCAGCGAAGCTCTCGGTCCCGGCGGAGTCACTGCCTAGGAATCGTGAACGTTGCTCCGCTGCCAGCGAGCCTGGTCAGTACCCCGACAGAGTCGTTACATCACCTCTCTGCGCAGGAAGCCTTTCTCAATCCTTTACCCTTTATTAGTGTGCTATTGCGCTTATTTTGAATGTGCCTGAGGCACTTATTTAGATGTGCTCGTGGCACTTATTTGAGATGGGCAATTTTGCCTGGGCGGATGAGGGATCCCGACTTAATTTGCTTACAGAGAGGTTGTTCCTGGTCTGGTATGAGGAATTTGGTTTTTCCCGGATACCTTGTCGTAGCATAGAGTACCTCTTTTCCCTCTTGATCTAGTTACCACTGCATCGCACTTTCTTTTGCAGACACCCTTTCAAACTTGCTAGGTGGGCTTCCCACTTGATGACTTGAGCTAGATCATATGCTGCCTTTAGGTGCAGGTAACAAGCAAGCGTTTGCCACCTTTGAGTCTATCGGAAAAAGGCCTTCCATCAGCATAGAACCTGTTGCAGTGTGCCAATGGCGTGGCTCTAACAAATCCTTCCGTCAAATTATTATTATTATTATTTTTTTTTTTTATGACAAAAGGGGCGAGAACGAGAACTATGGTACAAGGATAAGATAGCCCTCTAAGGACTGCTAAGTGAAGTAGTGTTTGAGGTCATGGCCGTTTACCGGGAGGACCTCGACTCTTCCCTCAAGAGTTTGCAGTCTAAACGTGTGGGAACCTAACTTCTCCTTAACTTGGAAAGGACCTGTCCATAGTGCTTGGAACTTGGAATGTTTTCCTTTTTCTTCATGAGCTTTATCCCATTTCAGGACCAGGTCTCCTACCTCAAAGTTTTTATTCCCTGCGGATTTTCTATCAAACCATCTCTTGATTCGGCTTTGGTGGATGGCGAACTTTTCCAGGGTCTTTTGTCTTTCTTCCTCCAACTTCAGTAGGGTATCAATTCGAGTCTGCAAGGTAGGGCATGGTGTACCATGACATTATTGGGACAACTGAAGGGCAGGGAGAGATAAATGGGGAGGAAGAACAACTTCTTTTCCATACACGAGAAAATATGGAGAGGTGCCTAGGGAGGACTTGGGCGTGACACAGTCGGCCCAAAGTGCATTGTGGAGGGCGTTGTGCCAGTTGCGCTGGTGAGACAGCAGGGTCTTCTTAATGATGCGGATCAGATTTTTATTTGTTGATTCAGCTAGACCATTTCCTTGGGGATAGTAATTTGCAGAATGTTTCAGAATGATACCGTTTTCCAGAGCAAAATCATATAATTTAAAAGATGAAAAGTAAGTTGCATTATCAAAAACCAAGGAAGTTGGAATGCCAAACCTGGTAATGATGGAATGAGTGACGAATTCTATTACCTCTTGATCATTGATTTGGCGTAAAGGCGCTGCTTCGACCCACCGGTGAAGTAATCAGTAGTTTTAAGAATATATCGGTGTTGCTTGGAAGAGTGAGGTATGATTTCACCAATGACGTCCAAACCCCACTGTTGAAAAGGTCCTTCCACTGCTACTGACAGTAAGGGGGCGGCGGGCCGCGCTTCTCAATTTGCGAATTTCTGGCATTGAATGCACTTCTGGACATATGCATGCGCGTCTCTGAAAAGGGTTGGCCAATAGTATCCTGCGCGCATTATCTTATGGGCGGTGGTATCCCCGGAAAAATGACCTCCAGCAAGTCCATCGTGCAGCTCGGTCAGAATATTCTGAGCTTCATCATGTTCCAAGCAGCGTAACATGACCCCATTGTAATGTTTTTTGAAAAGCTTCCCTTGGATCAGCTGGTAAGATGCAGCTTTGAGTCTTATCGCGCGTTTCTGCCAGGCCGTTAGAGCGGGGTCAAGGGTACCCTGGGCTAAGTATCCTGAAATGTCAGAGTACCAAGAAGGGCTACTCTGCTGAGGCACGTGGTCACTTTGGTACATATCGATTTCTTGTTCCCAACACTCTTCTTCCACTCCATGGGAACTTGCAGCCTGTGCAGCCATTTGACATAAAACTTGTCCTTTCACGATGTGTGTTGGCTTAAACTCTAAATCATACTCTTGCAGGCACGTCACCCAGTTGCCTCGCCTCTCGCCTAGCTCCTGCTGCACAAACAATGAGCGGACAGCTGGGTGTGGAACGAAAACCGTGACGTGGTTTTTCAAGATGTAGGGCCTAAAATGCTTGACTGCTTTGTAGACCGCATAGGCTTGCTTTTAAATTTCAGGGCAGTTCAATTAAGCTCCTTGTAAACCAATACTCATGAAGGAAATGGTCTGCTCATCATTGTTTCCATCTTTCTGCGTGAGGACAGCTGCAAGTGATGAATCTGAAGCGAAAGTATATAGGATGAAACCTCTGCTAAAGTCTGGGCTTTGAAGGGACGGCGCTTCAGCTATGGCCTGCTTGATTTTGGCGAAGGCCTCCTTCTCGGACAGGTTCCATTTGAACACTGCATTCTTTTTTATCATCCCCTGCAAAGGCCTAACTATTTGAGCGAAATCCGATATGAACTTGCAGACAAAATTGATTTTTCCCAGGAAATATTGCATTGCTTTCTTACTGCTCGGGGGGGAAATCTGGGCGATAGCTTTCGCCCGCTTTGGATCTACTACAATGCCTTGCTTAGTTATAATGTGGCCCAGCAAGTTCCCTTCTGGCACAACGAAAATGCTCTTTTTCGAGTTGAGAGAAATCCCGTACTTCCTGCACCTCTCGAAGATTTGTTTGAGGTGGCGTAAATGATCGCCCCCGTGTTTTGAAAACACAGTGACGTCGTCCAAATAAACTACCACGCTCTGACCTATCAAACCACGGAAAGCTATATCCATGGCTCGTTGGAAAGTTGCCCCCGTGTTAATCAATCCAAAAGGCATGCGCCTGAAAGCGAATGTTCCCCATTTGGTTCTAAAGGTAGTTTTCAATTTGTCTGGTTCGGCTACCAGCACCTGGTTGTAACCGGAGAATCCATCCAGCAAAGAGAACATCTCAGATCTAGACACAGCTTGCAATATTTGTTCCATAGGTGGCACTGGGTAATTTTATTTGTTCGAGGCTCGATTCAAATTCCGGAAATCCACACATAAGCGGATCTCACCAGACTTCTTCCGTACCGGGACCAAATTTGATACCCATGTGGAGTGACGAACTTTAAAAATAATGCGTGCGTCCAACATCTTCTTGAGTTCTTTCAAGATCATCGGTTCCAAAGTAGGGTGTACTTTCCTGAGCTTCTGTTGGAATGGCTTCACACCTTCCTTCATGGGTATGACGTGCTGAATAATCCGAGTATCGTACGTACGTAAATCATTATACGTCCAAGCAAATACGTCTCGATACTTCTGAAATAGTTGGGTGAATGCCTGTGTCTCTTTGTCGGTACACTCTTTCCCGAGGTTAATGAACTTCGGGTCCTCTTCTGATCCCAAATTTACTTGCCGATGTGCGAAAATGGAACTTTGTACCTTGGTATTTGGGGGGCCGCGGAACCGGCTTTGCAGGTCGAAGAGCTTTTCAAGTGATACTATCCCCTTAGGCATGGGGTTTTCCTTACATTTGTCATGCTCTTCCTGCAAGGCTTGATCGTGATCCGCCTCATCAATCGCCGCGTCTTTGAATACTTCAGTGTTGAGCATAAACTCCAATATCTGTTGATCATCATAAAAAATGCGGAAATTAGTAACATTATCTGGCACGGAGAGTCTATATATAACTTCAATAGAAAAACTGTCCCTCAAAGGGGTAAATATAGCAGCAGCATTAGCCAGAGTATTAGCTGCTGCATTGTGCATTCTAAGAACAGATTTAATTCCAAAAGCATCAAAAGCAGAAATAAGACGCCATACCTCTTGCTGATAAGCCTTAAAATGCGGAGACAAACAATGAATGGTATTGCATAACTGCCGAGTAATAATCTCGAAATCTCCAATAACTCGTAAGCACCTTACCTTTAAATCCAATGCCTTCTTGAGTCCGAGGATTAGAGCTTCATATTCCGCAGTATTGTTTGTGCATTGGAACTCAAGCCGACACGATATCAAGAATTTGTTCTTTTGAGGGTCCAGCAAGATGCAGCCCGCACCAGCTCCGTCAAGAGTTTTGGAACCGTCATAGTACAGGGTCCATACATCGTTTTCTGGCTCCTTTGGGGTTGCAGGTTGGTGCGGGTCTTCAGTTTGGTGTGAGACGGGAGTGAATTGATCTTTCGCGACAAGTGTTAGATCAGACTGGGTCTCGGGATCTACTGGAGATTGAGGAGGGTGATAACATCCAAAAATGGCTTCCAAGAAGCACATGCCAAGCTCCTCCTGGGCAAAAATGATGGGTTCATTAGTAGCATCCAACTCAGTCACAGTATGTTTCATGTAAGGCTCGCTTTCGACCCTGATTTGGTTATTCCGACCCTTGCAAGGAAGCCAAAGGTGGGACCAGTCAGTGGCGAAATATCCTTGCAGCTTGCTGGACCAGTCCCTACTAAGTAATAGACCGTAGGCTTCCGGAATGTCCACGACTACAATGTCGATGCATTGGTGGACTATAGAATCGGACGAGAGGCGGATGATGACATTATTAAATTCTCCTACGGCTGGCACTTGAGATCTGTCAAGTTGAATGATCCTTGCGTCAGTTTTCTCTGGGCGGATGTTTAGTTTCTTACAAACAGATAATGGCATGACGTTCGTGGAGGCGCCGGAGTCAACTAAACAGTGGTGGACGTTGAAGTTAAAGATCTCAAAAGACAGGAGGAAAGGAGGAGTAGACCCCCTTTAATTTGCATTGATGGCGTTTACGATGGACTGAACACTTGGACTAGGTTGCGCGGAGGTGTTGCTCACAGGCTTAGTAGTTGAGGTATTGGCGAAGGCTTTAAGAATGAGTTCTCGTTGATTCGTGATGCGAGCAAGCTCATAGAGGGATATGTTAGCTCTGGTTTTCTTCATGTCCTCTACAATGTTATATGTGGAATTAGATTGGGGACCGGGTTCGGTAGTGGTTGTGTCGGACCCCATCGGGAGCTTGCTTTTCTGATTTGCTCGGGTATGGTCATTGGTGGGCTTCTTAGGGGCAGCTTGTTGTTCATTCCCCGGCGGCAGAATTTTCCTTAAGAAAGCCCTTTTCTTCTCCTCAAAGGATGGTTCGGGAACCGGTCCTTTGCTCCTAAGGCTGTAGTTTCTTACAGGTGGGGCCTTAGGATTGTCTGCCATGTTGATATCGGCGACTGTAAGATGGTTGTCCCCTCGGATAACGTCGAATGCAAGCACTGAGGATGTCGGTTCTTCATCCGGGGGCAACTCTTCATCATGGTCGGAAACATCATCCTCCCCTGCGTCCCCTAGGGTTTGATCATCCAGAAGCTGGTTTACCACCGCAATCATGCTACCAATCCACTGCGGGCATGTTTTTTCAGAGTGGGCAGCCTGGTGGAAAGAGCAGAAGTTATCTTTTCATATTTCTTCAACGTTCAGAACAGTGTTCGGGTTGGAAGGAGGTCGGATGGTGTTGGGGTTGCTCTTTCTGAAAAAGGGCTTAGGCACCTTGGCACTAGTTGTGGACTCTATACCTTTCCTCTTCAGGTCAGAGACTTCATTTGTTAATAGTTTGAGCGTTTTCGCTATACCCTCAAAGTCAAAAGCATCCTTATCCTTATCTGCGGTTTTGTTTGTGGCAGACTAACCCCTTTTCGCGATTGGTTTGTGGTCATCTCTCCCCTCATGATCTATGGCTCCTATAGAAAGCATGTCTCTTTCTACAGTGAGGGCGGCTGCGTAGTTGGCTGCCAGTGTGGGCCGAGCTTCGCGTTTCATGAAGACAACAATATCCCTAGGGAGAGATTTTATATAATAGTCAATGGTAATAGAGTCATCCAATACCAGGTTTGGGGGAAACTTTTTCAGTATGGTAGCAAAGCGCTGATTGAAGTCTCTCACCTTCTATTTCTTGTGGCACTTAATGGTGCTTAACTCCGTGAGGAGCATGGAAGGGGTTTTGTCCTCAGAAAATTTCTGCAAGAATGCGCGTCGAAACTGGTCCCACGATGTGATGGAGGCACTTGGGAGGGAGCGGTACCAAGTGGCTGCTTTGTTTTCAAGAGTATGCGGAAATAGACGGCAAGCAACGTCATCTGACTGAACCCTCATGATTTGCAGGGAAAGATAGAAGCTGCTTATATGATCCTCAACCAAGGTGCCTTTCTCGGGATCAAACTTGGGGAGGTGTTTCTCTGGGTGCCTAGGCAGGTCTTGGAGTGGGCCCAAAATATTTAATGGTGACTGGGCCATCCAGGCTAATGGTTGCACCCTCCTAGCCCGCTGGTGATGTTTAAACTCAGGCTCAGATTCACCTCCCGAACCTGATACCGATGCTCCTCCCTCATGGCGAGAGTGTTCATCTTGATGTCTCTCATGGTAGGGAAAGTCTCTAAGATATCCCTAGTTGTGGACAGGAGGCCTATTTGGGTTCGGGTGACGGTTGTTAGCACGGTTTCCTTGGCCTCGGCCTCTATCTCCTCTACCTCCGGTCCGGCGGGCTCTATTTCCCTCGCCTTCATTTCTGCAGGCTCTATTTCTGTCGCTTTCATTCCCTCAGCCTCTATCTCCCTCACCTTCCCCAGGTGGAGGGTGTGCTTGGTTGTTGTTAGGCTGGGCTTGGTTGGGCAGAGGGTCGGGAAAAGGTTCAGTAGGACCAAATTCTTCCGCATCGCCGTCTTGGAGTTCGGGGATGGGTTCGTCACGCTGAGCAGTGGCGGCGAGGTCTTCAAGCACGAGATTCACCAATTGGGGCACGGTGCTCACCAGGGCCCCATTACGAGTGATGTTTTCAGTCGGGGTTCTAGTATGGGATAAGAATTGCATGATTGGGGCATAACGCAAATCCCTGAGGAGATTGCGGGCAGCTGGGCGCAAGGCTCTCAGCTGTGCATCGGTAATTTCATAATACAGCATCTTCATCCCCGGAATATCTTCCAACGGTGGGATGGCTTCGTTGTTTATGACTTCCCCGTGGGGAGTTTGTGATGTAATGTTGGTTGTATGATGGGAGGCTGCCATTTAGGCCCTCCTTCTAGCGCCAATTCTGTTGACGGGGAAAATCGTCCCACCAACAGTAGGGGATCTCCTCGGTAGAAAGTCCCAATCAGACCTTGAACCGTTTGGAATAGGGATCCCGTTCGGGGTGTGGGTCCGACTACCGCTTAAATCACCTTCCCTCTGGTCTCAAAAGAACTCGATCGAACCTGCAGACACACGCTTATTCACATGATACAAGATACATGGTTGATGCATTAAACATGTATGTGACACTATGCGTAGCAAGACAAATAATAAAGCATACACGCCGAAGGGGGTGTTGTCAACAACACATCTTTGGGGTTATGCTTGTAGGCTATTCTGACCACAAAAGAAACAGTTCTTTATGGCGAGACGCCCCTTTTACTTCATGAAAGATAAAACGAAATGCTAAAGTTATTAACATCCATTAAACAAGCAATCAGTCTGAACATCATTAACACAGATACAGGAAACCATAATGCGTGAATGATGCCATTAGAAAGTGCAGCTCCATTAATCAAAAGATGTTCTGAAACTGTATAGAAATACACATAGTATTCTCTCAGCAAAACGCATCAAATCCAAAAGGAGTTTCAACAGGTATTTGTATTCATATGTAAAAGGAATGTTGTCTTTCAATACAATGCTATATGACTTTTGAGCCCCCCAAAAAGAAGATCCTTTTACACTTTCCCCGGAGGGGGTTTTATAGATCAAAATTTCCCTTTGGGCTTCCTGACTCTTCGCCTGCCCGCCGGTTGAGTTGCCCTGCGACCTGGGAGATAATTGCGACCTGCGACCTGGCTAGTGAGTGCAACTTGTGACCTATTTGGCAGTGCGACCTGCGACCTGCGACCTGGCTAGTGAGTGCAACTTGTGACCTATTTGGCAGTGCGACCTGCGACCTAGTGGGCAGTGCGACCTGCGACCTACTGACACTGAGTCATGGAGATGGGCGCGCAATAGAGAGATCAGGAACATCAATTTGCTTTCCTTTGAGGAAGTCCTGCCAGGTCTGGTATTCTGCTGCTATGGGAGAGACTAGAGGGACCTCCTCTTTCAACCGATGCATGCACTCCAGAGCATTCGGGATTAGAGTTTCCTTCTTTTGTGAGATCTGGTTTGAAAGGGAGGCGAGCTTGGTGTAAATCCATACTGGCGCGACAAGAAACTGACCCAGATTTTCTTGTGATGTTGTGAGCTCGGGGGCGGCAGCAGCTTGCTTGATGGGCTGCAGGAATGACTGGATTTCTTGATCTACTTGCTCCCAGGTCTTACTTTCGTCCAATGCCCCTAGCGAAGGAATGTGGTGAAGAGTGTGCATCGAGTCTATGCCGCTGATCAGGGGGTCGTATGAAGACATTACTTTGTCCAAATCCTTGGATAGCTTGTCCTTGGATTGCATCTTCATCCAGATTTGGACTTTTGCATCTTGTGTATGAATCCAATCCTTCTTAGGCAAATGCTCGAGAGCTTGAGGGTATTGCACTATCCAGTTCATCATTTTATCTAAGGCAGCTGAGGCTTCCTTGAGCTTCTCGCGCTTCTGCTTAGTTTCTGCTCGTGCTCTTACCAATGGGGCGACTGTTTGTTTTATGGTGAACATTTCCCCATACACCTGCCTCATGGTCGCCTCTAATACATCGCATTCTTTTAGAACGGCAAGTGGAACTTCATTGACTAGGGGAGCCTTGTTTCGGAGTTGTTGCATCTCTTCTTCCAACGCCGACCTCTCCTGTTCCGCCTTCTTCTCCCGCTGCTCGTAGTCTGTTTTTTAGAGAAATTATTTCTCTACTCATTCTGGTGACATTTTCTTCCATGGCCGCGGCTAAAGCCGTGCCTGCCGATGCTATCATCACGGGATTAGTCCTAGTATCAAGGACTATGTCTTTTTTCAGTTGCAAGCGTGGATGCGGCGGAAGGACTTTGTGCCAGGGACCTTCTCTTCTCTTGCCGAAATTTGAAAGAGAATTGGTTGAATGTGAGCCTGGTGAGGTCGAAGACCTCCTCCTCCTGCCCCTGGGGGGAATTAACATCGGAGAGCATGGTTCCTGTACCGCCTAGAGGTACTTCGAGGGGAGACACCTCGATGTCTTCTATCAATTCATCCTCCTCATCTTTCTTCTTCTTTTCCTCCTCTTCTTTCTTCTTCTTTTCCTCTTCTTCCCTTTGTTGGCGCTCGGCTTCCGCCTTCTCATGCTCTTCCTTCCGCCTGCGTTCCACTTCTGTCGCTGCTTCTATTTCGGCTTTCCTCTTTCGCTCGGCTGCAGCATCTTGGTCTGCTTTCTTTTGGCGTTCAGCTTCTGCTTTGTCAAGCTCTTTCTTGAGTGCCTGTTTTGCTGCGGCCTGCGCCTCTTTTTCCTGATTTTCCTTCCTGGCCTCCTCGACCTGCTTCTTCTTCTGATCTGCCTTTGAACTCTTCTTGCGCTTCTCCTCGTCCTCTTTTATCTTTATTTTCTCTCTCTTGATGGGCTTTGGCCTCTGCTTCTTTCTGTTGGGAAGAGGTGTCAGGCCCTGTGCTGGTCCGGGGCTTTTTAGCTAGAGAGGAAGAAGCACCTCCTAACTTACGGCTCTTGTCTTCCAGGCTTTGATCATCCGGATCCTCTTGGCCAGAGTCCACCCCCGGAGTAAGTTGTCTATCTGCATTATACCAGTTTCTTCTCTCATCTTCTCCCAGGCGTTCTACATGCTGGTAGTTCCATTTGAATTTGGCCTTCTTGCAGTGTTCGGGAACTATCCTCTCCGGGTCGTATGTTCGGTACTCTAAAGCCCTAAGGCGATAACTTTTAATCTCTTCTCCTTCAGCCCCTACCTCTCTGAAATCTTTAACTGTGTATGCGCCGATAGTGAGGGGTAGCGCGGGCCAGGGCTTCTTCTTACCTTTG
The DNA here is from genome assembly GCA_034641835.2 of Pinus albicaulis. Classification (NCBI taxonomy): domain Eukaryota; kingdom Viridiplantae; phylum Streptophyta; class Pinopsida; order Pinales; family Pinaceae; genus Pinus; species Pinus albicaulis. Next base: position 8,899,775 of record CM076584.1, read on the forward strand.
GACAGGACACTAGAGAAACCCGAGGACATTTGGAAGCATACCTCTTGTATGAGCAGCTTGTCTGTAACGAAGCGAGGCATAGCATGTGGTGCCCTGAACGAGCCGAAGACTCGGATGAAAGTATATTCATCGAACGGAGACCAATGCGCCACTTGGCCTAGAGTCTCCCTGGCTCGCCAAGACATGCAAGGGGCTTCCTGGCCAAATAATTTCCTGAATAGGGCGGGGATGAATATTTGAGAAATTGGTTCTATATCATGTTTATACCTGGATTCCCAGAACACTTTGGTTTGTAGATGAATTGCACGGGTCTGTGTGGGATTCCAGTTATGTGCCCATCCCTCAAAATGCAACCTTGCACAGACGACATCTAATAGATAAGAGGCCATATAAAACTCAGAAGGCATTCCTTCATCTGGCGCCAATGCCGAGGATAAGTTTGTATGCATTGAGGTGATCAATATACTAGCCCAGTTGAAACGGGTGCCATGCACCGTTACATATTCCATGATAGTAGCCCATGTGCCGTTGAAGGTGGTGGCGTCGGGGCGCCCGTACAATCTGCAAAGCCTGGCGGCTACTAATTTATATACTTTTCTCAGGCTGGCCACCAGATATTCTTGGTCTTTCTTGACTTTAAATTTGTCGGGCTCCGCCCACCACTGCCTGATAGTGTCGACTACAGGGACTGCATGGGCAAGAGCCCATTCTTCTGTAAATTTTTCTTCCTGTTGAGGCAAAGAGTAGTAAACATGGGCGTTCGAGCCTACGAGCGTTGCGAAAGCCTTGCCTTCGCTGTCTCGGATCACGAACTTCTTGGGATCCGTTTTTTGTATGATCCAGTCTATCATTTAGGGACATGGAAATATGGCCGGATGAGCACCTGCGAGATGTAGCTTGGACCTTTTGACTTTTAAGTATACCTCCCGATCCGGGAGGTCTTCTGGAAATTCCGATTCTGTTATGGCGAACTCATGGTACACTTGGTACCATCGCATGTTGTCCCCTTTTGCAAATGTACAAAGGGTATCTCTGTATATCGGGGGTGGGGACACTGGTATGTCCATCTCCACATCTTCCACTGCCACGTGCTTGTCTTTCTTACGGGACACTGGGGATGCCATGTCACTGGAATCCGAGAGAACAGGTATACACTCTGCGTCTGCTTCAAGTTCACCTGTCATATTCATGAAAGAATCCCATGATAAGAACGACATGATGATAAAAGACCAATTACAGTTTATCAATGATTTTAGCTGGGACACAAGCAAAATTGAAATAATGGTCTACTGGGTCACAGGGTCACAGATTGAGAGGAAAAATCCAACATGCGACCTTGCGACTAGGTCGTAGGGTCGCTGGGTCGCAACCCGTGAAAAAATATGAAAATGCGACCTTGCGACTAGGTTGCTGGATCGCGGGGTCGCAAATGTCTAAAAACCGTGAAAATGCGAGCTTGCGACTGGGTCGCGGGGTCGCAAATCTCGAGCAATTTGGAAACTGCGACCTTGCGACTAGGTCGCGGGGTCGCAGGTCGCGCTAGGGCTTCCCCAGGGGTTTTGGGCGCGCGCGGCGTGGAGTATTTTTCCCTTTAACTGGAAGAATGCAAAGCCCAATGGGTCAAGACAGAGTCAAGGAGTAGCTTTTGGAGTAGGGAAGTAGCCATGAAGGCCTGGACAAGCAATGGTGATGATTTTGGGCACTGTGAGGGAAACAGGAATCAGAAAAAACCCTAAGTAAGAAATGCAGACAATAGTTGAGGTAAATGCCAATTTAAAGGTTGGGGTTGCAGGGATTTAGCAAGAATAATCAAAAGAGGAAACAACAAGAGGGAAAAAAGGCAACTTACCCGGGAAAATCGCGCACCAGTCGACCTGTCAGAGCCGTTTCTTTCTATCCGCCGCATATGAAAAATGCGACCTAGCGACCTCCTTTATATAAAAAGGTCACACGTGCGGGAATTTAATGAGGTCGCAAGGTCGCAATTTGAGCGATTAGGGAGATATGCGACCTCGCGAACTTGTGACCCGCGGGTCGCGAGGTCGCAAGGTCGCGGGGTCGCGATTTTCTAGAAAATTGAGTTTTGCGACCCTGCGACCTTCAGATCGCGGGGTCGCAAGGTCGCGGAGTCGCAGTTTTCTAAAAAATGGAGTTTTGCGACTTTGCGACTTAGCTTTCTGGACTCTTTACTTAAGTTCAAGGGGCTCCAAAAATTTTGAAGTGGGGTTTTTTGGAGGGTGTTGTAGAGGCTACAACAGGACCCTTATAGCTAGCTCTGAAGATGAAATTGTGCCACACTATAATAGGATATTCCAACAACATATTACACTAGGCCTTTAATGTGTTTGTATGCTCCGCGAATGTGCAGAGATTGATTGGATGTGGAGAAGAGAACGAACTGAAGCTAAAGCCTGTGGAGCGCGTCGTCGAGGCGAACTGAGCAGAGCTGATCTGACCTATGACCGTGTGCCTCCACACTTTGCTGTAAATTTTAGAGCCCCCTCAAGTCGCCAAGTCACATTCCGCCCTCGGTAACCGAATTTGCGACTTGCTACAACTGCGACTGTGTGACCTGCAGCAAACTGCGACTGTGCAACCTGCCGACAAACTGCGACTTGTGGCTATCGACAAACTACGACTTGCGACTATGCAACTGAGATAAACTATGACTTGCTGTGATTATGCTGCGACTATGCGAATAACAAATATAGCTAAACAATAGAATACATAGAGCAGACAAAAGTGTATTTTATTGTTCATTCTCCAACTTCTGGGAACCAACGAGATCCTAGTGCCTCTGTGTGTTGCGGCATAAACCCAGAGACAACCCAATTGATAGGGTTTTAAGGCAGATAGTTCACTCATTACCAAACTCTGTCGTTATTGTTTCCCAACGTTGCTATTCCATAAAACGTTGTTGTCCTTCACAATTGTTACTGTTGGGAGGGTCCACATAACAAATCGAAAACCCAAAAGTTTGTTGAAAGGAAGAGCATATCCCTTCCCTTAGTCGCGAAAACAAAAAGAAGCTTTACAAGAAGCTGCCTTTAACGAATGCCTCCCTTTCTTGCTTTGGCCCGGTCCCAAGAGAGATACAGTACACACACAGTACATCCACTTTCGTTAAAAGAGAGATGAGAAATTCAATCTATATAGAGCTACACTCACCTCGCTGTGTGCTGGATTTGCAGCATTTCTACTCCTACAAAAATTTTCGCTTTCTCGTTCTTCATTCTTCGTTCTTTCTACTCCTATGAAATATTTCGCTTCCTCGTTCTTCGTTCTTCATTCTTAAACCATTCGTTTTATCATGAAGCAAGGGTGTCAATTGTGGGCTAGCAGCACCTGTGTCTCAAAATGGAAGCAAATTGAGAAAATCCAAAAACGCTTGATCATGAGCAAGTTCAAAAAAAAAGGTTCGGTACCTTATGAGATAATGTTGAGAGAAACAGGAGCAATTCCCATCGAAGCAATTTATATGGTGCGGCTCATAATATATCTAAAAGGAATTGAGCAAATGGGAGTAGGTAGATGGCCTAATGTTATCTTCAAGGAAGGCATGAGTGAAACAAAGAAAACATGGATGAGACAAAACTACACATGGATGCAAAAATGGAATATCTACCTCAATGCTTGTCCAACAAACAACAAGGAGCTAAATAATTTTTTTATGGATAAGTTTCGTAAACAAGTATGGGGAAAAGAGTTGGGTAGAAAGAATAAGTACTACATTGAAGAATTCAACCCTACATATGGTCTCCAACAAAAAGAGTACATTGGAGCTAACATTTCGTGGAGGGCAAAGGTTCTTATTGCTCAATTGAGAACCAATTCACATCATCTTCTGTGTGAAACAGGACGGTGGAAAAGGCCTAAAGAAGCTTGGGAAGAAAGAGTGTCTACATTTTGTACGTCTGGGGCAATGGAATCCGAAAAACATTTCATTTTGGAATGTGATGCGTTCAAAGGCATCAGAGAAAGTTATGGGAATATGTTAGCATTGGTTTCTTGGCATTGTCTTTTTAGCGATGAGATTGTTGGAAGGTTGGGCCAGCTCATCATCAATTTGAATAAGAAAAGAACTGAAATGCAAAAGGTGAAAAACAGGGAACTCATAGTCCCATAGACGTCTTGTGGATGTTAAAATTTCATTTCATTTTCATTTCATAATAAAAAATGAGTAATTCCAAATCAATGTTAAGATAGATTTATAAATTCTTGGCTTATGTGATCCATGTGTTTCGAACCAACTAGTGGGGTTCATCATCACCTAGTCCTATGATAAACCACACTGGTTAGTTCGAAACACGTCTACAATTTTCTATTGCATGTGATTATTACGGAAATAATTCTAAACATTTAAGATAGATTTATTTATTTTTATTTGTTTATTTTAATTAAAATGATAAATGACATTTATTATTTTTTTACTCAACAAAATAAAAATATAATTAAAATAAAAATACCATTATGGTTTTCGACATATTCCAAATAAAATTATTTAGGATTTGTAAATATGTTTTTAGATAATAAAATATGGGATGATTTTGTGATTCGCATAATGGGATGTTATTCCCTCTACTTTATTTCAATACCCATAGGGGGACATAGAAGGCTCAAGGAGTAGGCTCCCCCACCCTTTTCGAGTCTCAGCTCTTGCAAAGTCAAATTCCAGGTATATCTGGCTCTTACGGGCTTTTAGATATTAGGTTTTTTGAACCCTTAATTAAACTGAGAGGGGGGGGGTGAATCAATTTAACACATTCATGGACTTTTAAAAAATTTCACCAAACTTATTTACAGCTTAATATGTGAACAGTCTTAAAATGTTGCAGCCAATATTAAATTAATGTGACACCATACTTATGTTGAGAGCAGCAAACATTTAAGCAGATTGAAAGAATTACATCAACACATAAGAAACACACATAGAGACAGCAGATGTAAGTGGAAACCCATAAAGGGAGAAAACCACATCTTATTATTGTTGTGATGAAAAGGCAAGCTCCAACTCCCTCTCACCACTGTTTTTCTGCAGGCACCAACCTACAGGAGGCTCCAACCTCAGTCAGCTACAACTGACAGCTATCAACCTGCAACTTGATAGGGAAGCTCCAACTTCCTCAATTTATCAAACTGAATGTTTGCTGATTTACCTTAGATATCAGCTTTGTTCTGTAGCTTCTCTTTCTACTCTTATTTTCTTAATCTTCTCTGCCTCACTCTTCTATACTCTGCCTTCTCTATATTTACTCTCTCTAACCACTTTTATGCATATCCAGTTGATATTATTTATAGAGTTCCTCACATGACTGTTTGTATTTCACAAGGAATTTTGAGTGAAAAGTCATGACTCTTTGGCTTCTGTCTTCTCATTCCTTTATCCAATCTCAATTTAAAATTGTAATGATATGTACAAATTTCCATGCTACAGTGGGATTTTTATTTTCCTTAGGATACTTGCCAATGCATCACAAACAATAAAAAATTTAATTACAACATTTACATTCACATTTTCGGTTACACACTTCAATTTCACTCAGCTTCTTTTCTGGATTTTGGCTTGACTGGATTTGTCTTTTCTGTTGCTGTTTCTCTCTCTTTCGTTCTTGTATGCTTTCTTCTTCATTGCAGTTGTATAACTGTGGTACATATAACTGTCTTTTAATATCACTGCTGGGCAATTTCAATACTTTTAATTTCTGCAGTGGCAACCTTTACATGCTGAATCTTTGTCAATACACTTGTAAGGATTTGGGTCACAAGGAATAGTTCTTTTTGTAGAAGTCCAAGTTTGGTAAATACAGAGAACACAAAGTTTAATTATCAACTCATTGATAGCGGTAACTCTGCACAGTCCCGTTTTTCCCCAGGTCTTCCACATTTCTTCCGGTTGATAATTAAATATTTTCCACAACTTTTTAAGTCAATATATTCCCCACAGTACAATTCGGCTACAGTACGAGTGCGCCACCTTCCAACCTTAATCTCCCCACCTTATTTTAATAACCCAGCAACCCTTAAATAAACTTCTTTAACGTATTCTGGACTTTTATTCTATCGTTGAACCTTATAACTAAGGTTCCAACCCGACACATTAAAGTCAACCCTTATAATAGTCCTTAGGCCGGGTCCACCTTTACAATCGGATGTTTAAATAAAATGTAGCTGCCACACCTTAGGTTAGCCTCCGCGCTACTTCCAAAGGCGATCACCGTGCGATGCACATTCCTCCAGATCGATGGCTTGTGTCAATATCGCACCGAGTCTTTGGTCGATGGTTAATGCGCGATGGCGCGCAGTGGAAGCAGTTTTTCAACCTCGCCCCATGCCACGTGTCGAGCTTTCTATGGAATCGCTCGCGAATGTGGAAAACCGCTTGCTCCACAAAAGCGGTGCGATGTAAATTGGAAACCACCGTCACTGTTCACTCCAAACCACACTCACTGTTCCTCTCGGTCACGGTTCCGCTTCTCCACTCCAGGTTCCACTCAGGTTCCGCTACAAGGTTCCGCCTGTTCTATTGGAAGAGGTTCTCCTCTTCGCGCAGTCACGGTGTTTCTTCACATTACAACCTTGTTCCTCAGCGTTCCTTTCATCCATCTACTCCGACGCATAGCTCTGCCATACATAACCCTTGCGGCTATGTTTTACAATGCTCACAAGCATTGGATAATTAACCACAGTTCCACAATAACTTCAATCGATCCAGACGGACATGATCAATCACCGGGTTCTTTAATTGCTATAGAATTCGATACTCTCATCAAGAACACACGGGATTATTCATATCGATAACCCAACAATCCTCCACACAGAAATTCATTCAGAGCATTTCCCATACAATTATTACTGTGCCATCACCTGATTTCACAGTTTCCTTTGCGGGTTCACTATGTTATGACTGTAATTTCCTTAGTATATATATAACCTCACACACTATACTCCACAGTAAATCCATGTACAGAGTTAATCATAATTTCACATAGGAGCCATTTATACTTTGAATTACAGAGTCTCACCATACCCATGCAATGTTGAACACTTAAAGATACCCACTCTGCACCTTGAATAGTTTTCTGCTTCTTTGCTATCCTCTGCTCCTTGACTGATGCTTCTCCTTACTTCTCTTTTTTCTATCTCCTTTGCCTTTCTTTTTCTATCTCTCTTTGTCTATGTTTCCTCTGATGTCTCTGTTGCCTTTCTGCCCCTTGAATGATGTTTCAGGTGCTCCTCCTTTGTCATCTCCTTTGCCATCAATGACAACAATTCCAACAGTCTCCCCCTTTGGCATTGATGGCAACACATCCACCAATAATCTAATGCTTCCTCTGCCTATCTGCTTTTCCTCCCCCTTTGACATCAATGGCAAAGGGTTGCACATTTCCTAGTTTGCTTTCTGCATTTCCTCTCTCTGAGATCTTCTGACTTTGTACCCTGCTGCTCCAAACTTTGGATTAAATCTAAAATTCTAATCCTTTAGCCTTTTCATTGACTCCTGTATGCTGGATGTATTCTTTCCATAAGCCTTTGATCCCGAGGACCTGTTTCATGGTTTCCTTGTTGGTTGATCTCCCCCTGGAATGATATTTTCGTTTATGTTTTCCCCCTGAAACTGTGCTTTCTCTTTATATCAGAGAGTAGCATCTACAGATACTACCCCTAGTCTGTCTCTTAAATATTCAAATGGTTCTCTAGCAAGAGGTTTGGTAAATATATCTACTGTTTTTTCTTTTGTTGGCACATACTCCAGCTTTACTATCTTCTAAGCCACTTGTTCTTAGAGAAAATGATACTTGATTGGGATATGCTTAGTTTTTGAGTGAAGCACAGGATTTTTAGATATACTTATAGCACTTGTATTATCACATTTGATTGAGATAGGTTCATCAATGCTTACCTTCATGTCTTGGAGAGTTTGCTTCATCCACATGACTTGTGTACAACATGTTGTTGCTGCTATATATTCTGCTTCTGTTGTAGATAGAGAGATAGATGTTTGTTTCTTGCTTAACCATGCCACCAGACTTTCTCCTAGATAGAATGCACCTCCACTTGTGCTTTTCCTGTCATCTACACAGCTGGCCCAATCTGCATCTGTGTATGCTGTGAAAGAGAAGTTTTTGATTTTAGGATACCAAAGTCCATATTGTGCTGTTCCTTGTAGATATCTGAATATTCTTTTTACTGCCAGAAAACGGTTTTGTTTAGGTGTTGCTTGATATCTGGCCACTAGTATTGCTAGCATGATGTCTGGTCTTGATGCAGTCAGATACAATAGACTTCCTATCATGGATCTGTAGAGTTTGTTGGGAAAAATACTGAGAGGGGGGGTGAATCAGTATTTAGGGCATACTCAAACTTTTCACTTTTTCTTACTTCTAAAACCCATACGCGACTTTGATGAATACAACTAGCGTATACACGCGGATATCCTTCATGAAACTTGCGTATACACAGATATCTAATTATGCCATTAATTCTTCACTTATATCATTCTATCATTCTTTCATTGATGTTCTATAAACAGTAAACATGTGCAGTAAGAACAGAATAAACCATCACACATAAGCATAACACATGAACACCAGGATTTTAGGTGGAAACCCAAGTCGGGAGAAAACCACCGCTGCAGTTGCTCAGCCTTCAATATTTTATTATAGAGAAAACATCTTACAACATATGTGCTGGTGCAGACTCCTACCGGCACGCAGGCACCCACCTGCACTCGTTTACCAGCCTCTCCTGGAAGGGAGCTCCAACCCCCTGACTCGTTTACCAGCCTCTCCTGGAAGGGAGCTACGACCCCCTGATCTCGTTTACCAGCCTCACCTGGAAGGGAGCTACCACCCCCTGACTGAAGGCTACAACCCTCGGCACCTTTATGGACCACGTTTCATCAATTTTCACACTGGATGCAAAGCTTCCTCTAGGACACCACTTGCAGGCCACGTTTCATCATATTTCGGAAGTGGACCCACTCACATATTTAGCTCAATCATTCAACCAAGCCCAAAACAGAGACAACTCATAATTGTAGAATACGGATAGCGACGGCAATGCAGAATAGATCAGACATTTCATACCCCATGCTTCAACAAACCCTAGTTTGAATACGCGCTTTCCTTTTACTGATATCGCGTGTATACGCGCCTTCATGCATAACAACTCGCGTATACATCTGCACATACTTAAGAAAACTTCTAACTGACCATACGCGCTTTTCCTTCAGCCGATCCGCGTATACACGCGCATTTAAACTTGCGTATAGATCTTCAGACATTATAGAGCAGCATACTTCTTCAGATCAGATATTCAGTTCAGATTTAACCCTTCACTTCAGACAGATGTTCGCCTCATCTCGGATCTAATCATTCCATAAACAGATCTAGCAAATACAAATACATTCCAGATCTAGATTCCCTTCTTCATCATTTCTTCATTGGTGCATCATGCATTCATATCTATCATTCAACTGTAACCCTTTCCATTCAGATATACTTCAGAGAGAAGTATTCATTCAAGCTCAGACATCTTGCACCCACTCTCATGATTTGCACAATGAATTTCTTCTCTTTATATAGGTTTACCTTTTTTTTCAATACCATGAGCCAAAACCACATTACTTCCGATGGTATTCCTGGACGGGGTCATTTAGACGAATCATTACCCAATACAATGAATTCGATACCATGGTGGTTACCCACAGTTTTTGCACTTTATCAGCGCTTTTTGCCCATACAGCGACTTGGAACGTTGTTTCCGCGTGCATACGCGACTATCCTAGACATCCGCGCGTGCCTTGAGACATACTTTTTTCATCCATAGATGTTTAGCACATCTTTGAAATTATTTCTTCATTCCCTTAATGTCATTGTAGATCCATCGAGTTTTCATCATGTAACAACTTCATCGAGTGGGTTGCCATTCAAGGACAACACTCTATCAAGTGGGTTGTTCATCAATGGCAACACTCAGCATCATATTGCCAACAAACATCATATCACATCAGATTTACATCATTTACCAAGTCCATCAAATCAAGAATGACTTCATCAGGTGGATTGCCATCAAGGACAACACATGTCAACAATCTCATGTCTTCATCTTCATTCAGTGGGTTGCCATCAAGGACAACACTCTGCATCATATTTCCAACAGAGTTTTTGATCTATATCAGCAGACCCATCATCAGCACACAGCTTGCATCCCATGATCATTGGAGTTGACACAAGTTTGCAGTCCTCCATTTTGAACCTTTTAAACATTTCTTTTAAGTATTTTTCCTGTGAGATGAATGTGCCTGTGTTCTTTTGCTGAATTTGAAGTCCTAAGTAGAAATTGAGTTCTCCAATCATGGACATCTCAAACTCTGATTTCATCTCCTCAGCAAACCCTTTTTCAAGTTCATCTGTGTTGCTTCCAAACATAATGTCATCAACATATACTACAACAATCAGGAGTTCATTTTCATGGGCTTTTATGTATAGATTTGTTGTCTACTCGCCTCTCTTAAAGCCTTGTTTTCCAAATATTTATCCAGTCTTGAGTACGAAGCACGAGGAGCACATTTCGAGTCCATATAGAGCCTTCTTCGGTATGCACACATAGTCTTCTTTGTCTGTCAATGAGAAGCCTTCTGGTTGTTCCATATAGACTTCTTCTTCTAAGTCTCCATTCAGAAATGCAGATTTTACATCCATTTGATATACTTTGAAGTTTTGGTAGCAAGCAAAGGCCAGAAACATTCTGATGGCTTCCATTCTGGCTACAGGGGAAAATGTTTCATCGTAATCAAGTCCTTCGATTTGTGAGTATCCTTTGAAGACCAGTCCGGCTTTATTCCTGATTACTTGTCCTTGCTCATTCATTTTATTTTTGAATACCCATTTTGAGCCTATGACATTTTTCTCAGTGGGTCTAGGAACTAATTCCCATGTATTGTTTTTCTCAATTTGGTCCAATTATTCATTCATAGCATTTACCCAAGACTTGTCCTTGCTGGATTCTTCAAATTTCTTTGGCTCTATTTGTGACAACATGGCTATGTATACCTCTTTAGTTTGTTCTGTTAGCTGCCTTCTTGTTTGGACCCCTACTCTCTTGTCTCCAATGATCTGATCTTCAGGATGGTTCTTCTGAGTATATCTTAAGGGAGCTTTAGAACTCAGCTCTGTATCTTCTGTTGTCTTGCTTGTTTCCTCATCATCTTGGTTTTCTTTTTCATGGTTGTCTGATGGACTGCAGCAGTCTGTATCTCTTGCATTGTTTGGAAGTTCTTCATCAAATCTCACATCAATGCTTTCTACTATTTTTCGAAGAGTCTTGTTGTAGCACATGTACCCTTTACTTTTGGATGCATATCCTAGAAATATCCCTTCATCTGCTCTTGCATCAAATTTCCCAAGATTTTCATCATTATTCTTTATGTAACACTTGCTTCCAAAGATTCTAAAATGTTTGATTGAAGCTGGTTTCCCATGCCATAGTTCATAGGGAGTCTTGTCACTGCTTGGCCTTAAGTGACCTTTATTAAGGATATGCACCGCTGTGTGTACTGCTTCTGCCCAGAAGGTCTGAGCAATATTACTTTCATGCATCATGGCTCTGGCTATTTGCTGTACATACCTGTTTTGTCTCTCTGCTACTCCATTTTGTTGAGGTGTTCCTGCAATAGTAAATTGTTGCTTTATCCCATGTTCATTGCATAGGTAAGCAAAGTCATAGTTTGTGAATTCACCTCCTCTGTCTGATCTGATGCATTTCAGCTTGCATCCTGTTTGATTTTCTGCTAATGCTTTGAAGATCTTAAATTTTTCCAGAGCTTCTGATTTATTCTTGAGAAATGCAACCCATGTCATTCTGGAGAAATCATCTATTATCAGCATGAAGTAGGATTCTCCACTTGGAGTTTTAGTTCTTGCGGGTCCACACAGATCCATGTGCACAAGTTGTAGAGGTCTTCTTGTTGATAACTCATCTTTGGCCTTGAAGGATGTGCGAGTCTGTTTGCCTAATTGACATGATTTGCATATGGTATTAGAAGGCCTCTTTATTTCTTGCATGTCTCTGACAGCTTTCTTCTTGCTTAGTTTGATGATGTGATCGAAGCTAAGATGTCCCAACCTTTTATGCCATAACCATGACTCTTCTAGTTTGCTAAGATGACATGCTTCATCTTCCTCTTTCACAATATAAACATTACTCTCTGTTCGAACTCCTTTGAGCAGAGTCTTACCTGTGGTGCTTGATCTGAATTCACAATCTTGTGCTCTAAAAAGAACTTCACAGCCTTTGTCACACATCTGACTGACACTTAGTAAATTTTCTTTCAGCTCATCTACAAATAGTACATCTTGGGCCTTTCCTCTGCCATTTTCTATGCTGACTGAGCCTTTTCTCTTAATCTTACCTGATTTATCATTGCCAAAAGTAACATTGCCAGATTTCTTTTCATCAAGAGTTATAAAATTGCTTTTGTCTCCTGTCATGTGTTTAGAGAAGCCACTGTCCAAATACCATTGGCTTTTCAGATCTTGAGCAGTTAGAGCCAGGTCACACTTATTCTCCTTCTTTTTCCACTGGAGGCATCCTTTTGTTTGGTATCTTTTGTGAGATGATGAATCACATCCTTTCAGAGGACATTTGAAAGGCATATGTCCAACTTCATTGCATATACAACATTTGATCATAGTTTTTGCAGAATTGTGAGTATGAACAAAATTTCTTTGATTCATAAACCTCCTTGAGGTGTTGAGCATCAATATTTGTCCATACTTTCTACATTCAATAATTTTATGGCCAAATTCCTTACAATAAAAATAGTAACCATAGAAACTATTTGCATACCTGGTGTAAGGTTGTCTTTTCCATTTGTTTGCTTGAGGCAGTCTCTTCAATGTTTGCATCTTTTGCTGGTTTGAATTACTCCTCCTTGCATGGCAATATGCAGCAATGTGTCCCAGCTTGTGGCAGACATAACAGGTGGCATTCTTCATAGAAGGGAAGAATCTCCTTTGATGATTTCCAAATTTGACATATTTAGAGGCATATGTCCCTTTCTCTGTTGTCTTAGTACTTATTACATTCTTAACTACTAGTTGTTTCTTCTGATCTCTGTCTTCCTCATTACAGGTTTCTTCTTTTGTAGGAATTGTTTGAGATGCTTCATCATTCTTCTTTGCTTTTACAAAAATAATCTCTCTGTCAACCTTTTCTTTGTTTTTACTTGATTCTCCTTCATAGCCTATTCCAGTTTTTATCATAGGGGATCTTTGAGCAACCGGAATTTCATTTAACTTACTAGAGCTTGTTGTTTGAGAAGAGTTTATAACCACTTTCCTTTGAGCATTTTCTAGTTTCTTCCTGAGACATACTACTTCTTCTTCCAGCTTCTCTTGTTCTTGGGTTTTATCCTTGATTTGCTGAAGTAACATGTCTTCTATCTTCTTGGCTTCTTCAAGCTCTACCTTCAGCTGTATGAGGACTTCTGAGTTTTGTTCTTCTCTTACATACTTGAGAAGAATGTCCTTTTGTTTTCTGCACTTCAGTTTGAGTCTTTCAATCTCCTCCAGAGCACTTCTTAGCTCCCCCTCAAGGTCGACTTCCCCTTATTCTTCTTCATCTTCTAGCAGGAGTCCTTCAAGTTCTTCTAAGGCCATCAATAAGAATTCAGAGGTTCCTTCTTCACTTGAGGGTTCATCTGAATATTCAGATGTACTGCTGTCTTGTTGAGCATAGAAGGATTTTCTGCTGAACTTCTTTCCTTTCTGCTAGTTCTTTGATTTATTTTTCTCTGACTCTTGAGCCTGATTCCTTACTTTCTTGTGAGGACACTTAGCAGCATAGTGTCCAACTCTTCCACAATTAAAGCATTTGAAAGGAAGTTTACCTTTGTATTTACCTGAGCCTCTATCCAATTTCTTGACAAATTTTGCCTCTTCTTCATCCGAGAAAGAGCATATGTCTCCCTCTTCTTCTTTCTTCTTTTATGTTTTAAAGGCTACCTCCCTCGTACTTGGCTTCTTCTGTGGGAGCCTCATCTCATAAGCTGTTAGATTTCCAAGTAGTTGGTTCACGGTCAAGGTCTCCCAATCAGTTGTTTCTTCTATTGCAAATACCTTGGGATTAAACCTGGATGGAAGAGATCTTAGAATATTTTGCACAATTATACTTTCTGGAATGGTTTCTCCAAGAGCTTTCATATTGTTAACAATTTCTGCAACTTTTAGGAAGAAACTGGCAATGTCTTCATCATCATTCATTTTTAAGTTCTCAAACTGGGCTCTATAGACTTGAAGTTTGGCAGTCTTTACTTTCTTGTCTCCATCATGGATGTTCTCCAGAGTATCCCAAATTTCTTTGGCAATGTCTTTGTGCATTACTTTGATAAACTCTTCTTCACACAATCCATTCAAGATGGCATTCATGGCTTTTGCGTTAGCTACAAAATCTTGTTTGGTTTCTTTCTCTGAGTCAGTTGCCTTTGGGGCATATCCATATTCCACAGCAGCCCAGACTTCTATTCCTAGAGACATTATGTATGTCCTCATTCTGATTTTCCAGAAAGCATAATTTGCACCTGTAAAGAAAGGGGCTTTATTGGTAGAACATCCTTCTTTACTAGCCATCCTGAGAACCTAGGATCTCCTTTCAGTTGTTAAACTGGTACAAAGGAACTTGGTTCTCATACCAATTGTTGAATATTTAATTAAACTAAGAGGGGGGGGGGTGAATCAGTTTAATACATACATAAGCCTTTTAAAATTTTCACCAAACTTATTTACAGCTTAATATGTGAACAATCTTAAAATGTTGCAGCCAATATTAAATTAATGTGACACCATACTTATGTTGAGAGTAGCAAACAATTAAGCAGATTGAAAGAATCACATCAACACATAAGAAACACACATAGAGACAGCAGATGTAAGTGGAAATCCATAAAGGGAGAAAACCACATCTTATTACTGTTGTGATGCAAAGGCAAGCTCCAACTCCCTCTCACCACTATTTTTCTTCAGGCACCAACCTACAGGAGGCTCCAACCTCAGTCAGCTACAACTGACAGCTATCAAGCTGCAACTTGATAGGGAAGCTCCAACTTCCTCAATTTATCAAACTGAATGTTTGCTGATTTACCTCAAATATCAGCTCTGTTCTGTAGCTTCTCTTACTGCTCTTCTTTTCTTAATCTTCTCTGCCTCACTCTTCTATACTCTGCCTTCTCTATATTTACTCTCTCTAACCTCTCTTATGCATATCCAGTTGATATTATTTATAGAGTTCCTCACATGACTGTTTGTATTTCACAAGGAATTTTGAGTGAACAGTCATGACTCTTTGGCTTCTGTCTTCTCATTCCTTTATCCAATATCAATTTAAAATTGTAATGATATGTACAAATTTCCATGCTACAGTGGGATTTTTCTTTTCCTTAGGATACTTGCTAATGCATCACAAACAATAAAAAATTTAATTACAACATTTACATTCACATTTTCGGTTACACACTTCAATTTCACTCAGCTTCTTTTCTGGATTTTGGCTTGACTGGATTTGTCTTTTCTGTTGCTGTTTCTCTCTCTTTCGTTCTTGTAGGCTTTCTTCTTCATTGCAGTTGTATAACTGTGGTACATATAACTGTCTTTTAATATCACTGCTGGGCAATTTCAATACTTTTAATTTCTGCAGTGGCAACCTTACATGTTGAATCTTTGTCAATACACTTGTAAGGATTCGGGTCACAAGGAATAACTCTTTTTGTAGAAGTCCAAGTTTGGTAAATACAAAGAACACAAAGTTTAATTATCAACTCATTAATAGCGGTAACTCTGCACAGTCCCGTTTTTCCCCAGGTCTTCCACATTTCTTCCGGTTGATAATTAAATATTTTCCACAAATTTTTAAGTCAATATATTCCCCACAGTACAATTCGGATATAGTACGAGTGCGCCACCTTCCAACCTTAATCTCCCCACCTTATTTTAATAACCCAACAACCCTTAAATAAACATCTTTAACGTATTCTAGACTTTTATTCTATCGTTGAACCTTATAACTAAGGTTCCAACCTGACACATTAAATTCAACACTTACAATAGTCCTTAGGCTGGGTCCACCTTTACAATCGGCTGTTTAAATAAAATTTAGCCACCACACCTTAGGTTAGCCTCCACGCTACTTCCGAAGGCGATCACTGTGCGATGCACATTCCTCCAGATTGACGGCTTGTGTCAATATCGCATCGAGTCTTTGGTCGATGGTTAATGCGCGATGGCGCGCAGTGGAAGCGATTTTTCAACCTCGTCCCATGCCACGTGTCGAGCTTTCTATGGAATCGCTCGCGAATGGGGAAAACCGCTTGCTCCACAAAAGCGGTGCGATGTAAACCGGAAACCGCTGTCACTGTTCACTCCAAACCACACTCACTATTCCTCTCGGTCATGGTTCTGCTTCTCCACTCCAGGTTCCACTCAGGTTCCGCTACAAGGTTCCGCCTGTTCTATTGGAAGAGGTTCTCCTCTTCGTGCAGTCACGGTGTTTCTTCAAATTACAGCCTCGTTCCTTGGTGTTCCTTTCATCCATCTACTCCGACGCATAGCTCTGCCATACACAACCCTTGCGACTATGTTTTACAGTGCTCACAAGCATTGGATAATTAACCACAGTTCCAGAATAACTTCAATCAATCCAGACGAACATGATCAATCACCGGGTTCTTTAATTGCTATTGAATTCGATACTCTCATCAAGAACACACGGGATTATTCATATCGATAACCCAACAATCCTCCACATAGAAATTCATTCAGAGCATTTCCCATACAATTATTACTGTGCCATCACCTGATTTCACAGTTTCCTTTGCGGGTTCACTGTGTTATGACTGTAATTTCCTTAGTATATATATAACCTCACAGACTATACTCCACAGTAAATCCATGTACAGAGTTAATCATAATTTCACATAGGAGCCATTTATACTTCGAATTACAGAGTCTCACCATACCCATGCAATGCTGAACACTTAAAGATACCCACTTTGCACCTTGAATAGTTTTCTGCTTCTTTGCTATCCTCTGCTCCTTGACTGATGCTTCTCCTTACTTCTCTTTTTGCTATCTCCTTTGCCTTTCTTTTGCTATCTCTCTTTGTCTCTGTTTCCTCTGATGTCTCTGCTGCCTTTCTGCCCCTTGAATGATGTTTCAGGTGCTCCTCCTTTGTCATCTCCTTTGCCATCAATGACGACAATTCCAACAAGGTTTGATCTCGGGCCTCCCCTAGATTACTTAAAAGAGTTACTAATTCACCATGGTAATAATAATAATAATAGTAACAATATATACAATTTGGAATAATTGGGAAGGTTGAAGAAATTGTAGTTACAATAATTATACATGGTCTATTTCTAGGGACATATCTATATCTAAACTTATCACAATGTGTAGACATTCAAGTCTAGCTCGTAATCTTGTTGAAAAGGTTGTTATTGGTGTTAAAGGTTGTCTAACTCAAAGAGGAAATTATATAATCAAATATCATTTTGAGACCTTTCCAACGGTATATGGCACGTCTTCTAACTTGTCAAGGTTAAGGAGACATGATTTTTTTAATATTCATTATACATTCTACCAATTGCATTAGTTGGCCCTAACCCAACATCCAAACGCAATATAAATAGGCATGTGAAGGAGCATTTCTAACCACTCGAGTCAAGAATTTGGTTTTGTATTTAGGAAAGCGAAGGAGCAAGTCTAAAGTTCATACCTCATAAACTAAGGAGAAGTGAAGTAAAGCCAAGTTGAAGTAGCTTTTTGTGGATGGGATCTAGCATATCTTTTGAAGGGCTTTTGGCATTGTTCTTGGGAAGGGTTTTTGGTTTGTTTTTCAGGGCTAAGTATTTTTGTTTGAAGGCCAAGCTTCAGGGGATGAGTTATGTTGTTTAAAGGTTGATTTTTTGGGATAAGTTCAGGTATTTGAAGGACTAGTTCAAGCTCGTTTTGAAGGCAAAGTTTAACCTTGATTTTAAGTCCAAGCTTTGGTGTATTGAAGACTAATTTTAGGTTGGAAGCTATAACTATTGTAAGTTGGTGCTTAATAAGGATTGGTGTCCTCATCTTCTTGATAGGTTGGAGTCTATAATTTTTCTAAGTTGGTGCTTATAGAGGATTGGTATCTATTATTTTTTGTAGCATTGGATGATGTTCTAGTTTTGAAATTCTGTGTAGAGGCTAAAGCACAAGAGCTCTCCAAAACCCATAAATCGTTTTTGTAAATTCCACCTAGAGATAGCTAAATTCAATTAATTGACCATCATTTAAAATTTCCTAAGTCTAACTTAGGAAGCTTGTTAATTCATAGTAATTAATTGAGAAAAGTGAGAATTCTGTAGAAACTCATACGGATCACTTGGAGATGATCTCAACCATCAATTAAGTTTTAATCTTGGTTATTGGAGTCCCAACTGGAGATTATAAGAAGAGGTCGATGGGTAGATGGACAGACACACATCACATTGAGTGAGAGGCAACAATATCAGTTCCTTATGTAGTTTGAGCTAGCCAGCAGCAAAGTTCGATCCAAAGAGAGGACTTGGGGCTAGAGAGGGGAAAAGACACTGATCAGGAGGAAATTTTTTCCAATTTTAGAGAGGCAAGAGAGGAGGCCAAATTATTTCTCTTGGAAGGAGCGTAGGGCCTATGCAGTTGCTTTAATGAGAAATTCGATTTTGCTGGAGAGGAGGTCATTTCAGTTTACAAAGGCCGAAAGGATTTTCTAGGAGGAAGGAGAGACACTTTCCCAGTCAGCAGCAGGAAGGATGAATTGATTAACATCAGTTCCAGGCTAAGTGTGTGGTAGGTTGTGCAGAGCTAATGTAGAGCTTGCACAGATGGTTTGGACGGCCTACTTTTCAGTTGTCAGTTCTAAGCTGACATTGCTTAGAGACGAAGGTAAATTACCTTAGTTGATTTTGCCAATATTTCTCTGAAATTGTATAGCCAATTGGGCATCCAAATTTATCGTACTTAGAATTCACTGTTGCATAATAATAAAACTTTTAGCGGTTGCACCAGTTTTCCCGCATTGGGTTTTTTAGGGGACATTTGTCCAAAAATAAGTGTGTCAGTTTTTATGTGCATGTGCTACCATTTCTCAGTTCCTGTTTTTTGCTTCCGTGGTTTTTTATTTGGTCAAGAAATTGCAATGTGAATATTTCGTTATTTTGTTGTTAACAAAACAAACTGCATAATTAATTTATCAGTTAGAAGAAATATTTCTAGTTGCTGCATTGCAAGGAATTTTCACAGTATCCTTATAAGAAATTGTAATAAATTAAAAATAGTTTTCAAGTATTTATAGTTCAAATTTTGATTTTCACTTTAATCTCTATGTTCATACATTGTGGATGATTGATTATGTGATTTGAATTTAGTTTTAAGATTAACTAAGTGAAAATTTGTCAAAAGTAATGAAACATTAATTCACCCCACCCCCCAAAATATTTCCAACAATTCGTATCAAAACATGCTTCTTGAAGAACAGTCTAACATCCGAAAGAAGATCTTATAGGGGGCCATGGCTAGTCAAGAAGAATCAATCAAAATTCCTTTCTTTGATGGAACAATTTTTGTCTTTTGGAAGATTAGAGTGGGAATACACTTGATGTTTCTTGGTGTTGAAGTTTGGTAGTTTGTTACTGATGGATATAAGGTCCTATCCTCTCCTCCAACTAATCAATACGAGAGAAAGGCTTATGTCTCCAATGCAAAAGCTATGAACTCCATTTTAAGTGGCTTATCAAATACATAATTGTTAGAGTTATGTAATGTAAATAAGCTAAAGAGATGTGGGAAAATCTTGTAAGCAACTATGAAGGAGATGACAAAGTAAAGAAGGCAAAGCTTCATAATTTCAGAAGACAATTTGAAAGCCTGAAAACAAATGGTGAAAAAGATGTTGTTGTTTATTTTCTTCATGTAGATGAAGTGATTAATTCTCTTAAAGGATTTGGTGAAGACGTTAAAAAAACAACATTTGTTAAAAAAAAAATGAGGTCTCTTCCTCTGCATTTTGATGCCGAGGTCTATGCATAGTGGATCTTGAAGCAAAACTTATCAATGCATTAGAAGATATTGAGAACATCGAGAAGAAGAACAATATACTATCTAAGTAAATCATCTTCATCAAGACTGGAAGAGAGGAAGCAAAAAGAGTGGAAGAAGCGTTGAATAGATAACTAAAAGAAAAGGAAGAAAACTATGAAAAGCTTGAAGCAGAAATTGTCTCATTAAGGAAAGAGTTAGATAAGCTCAACAAAAACATGAAAAGCTCTCAAACCATGGATGTTATTATCGACAATCAAATATCACCATATGAAAATATTGGTCTTTGTTATATGGGTGATATCTCGTACAAAAAAGATGCAAACACCAAGTCACCAGGTAAGGAAGTTGAGGAAAAACCTAAAAGCTCCACTCTCAGTAAGAGTAGGGATAAGAAACGAGAGGATTCCATAAACACTATTACACCAAAAAGCTATGTTGATTCTCTCAAGGGGTCCATCCATAATGCAAGCAATAATATGATAAGGGACAAGGACCAACAAATATTTGGATCATCTCTACATATCAACTTTAGACGAATTATTCCATCAACACAACCATACTCAGCCAAGTATCAAACTATTTTTCTGGGTCACTATTTTTCATGTGAAAATTTGTGGCTACCATCACACTCCCTCTATTGAAATTTAACCCTATGCTCCTTTTACATGATCAAAAAATATAATAAAAAACCTCAATATCCAAGTTGTTGCACAACTTCCCTAGACTGCTCAATTTGTCTTTCTAATAACTTCTCCCCGTGAGGATAAATTCTTCACTGTGAATGGTTCCTATCATGTGGCTATACTACCCTTGCAGAAATTTTATATCTACGATATTACCTGCACAAAACCCTAATCCAATATAAGTGTCTCAATATCAATACAATTTTCCAGTACTGCGCTTTTTCATAGCTACCCCTGCTATGATTGGTCTCCCTTGTTTCTTCAAATCAACATCTATCTTGCATATTATTGCTTCTGTAAGTTTCATTTAAACCATACATATATGCGTGAAAAAGCTGAATAAGCCATCACTAATAAATCAGATCTTAGTTATTATATTTATCCTTGGATCTTTCTATTTCCTTCGACATGCCTTGGTGATCTTTGTTGGGTTAGCAGAGAAACCTTCTCCATCGAACCATTTCATGTTAATCATGCAAGCGGGGACTATATTCCCTCCGTTGTGGCATTTGTAGAATTTTGAATTGAGCTAGAATATTTACAGAAATGGCCCATAATATCTGTTCTTAGATATTCTGATTTGATTGCCCATATATTTGTTCATGGAAGTATGATTATAGCCTTTGTCTTTGACATAATCATCCTTGGCACAGGTCCTACAATCCCTTGCTTTATGTTCAAATATTGTACATGAAAAACAATGACCAACAAATATATTTTGATACCTCGCTAAGTGCGGTTGTCTTAACCATTTCTCCTAAAGTTGTTCCTCCTACTCCAGTATTGCTTGTGGGTCCCTTGAGAGAACTTTCCAATGTAGTAGCTCTCAAAATCTCATCCTGGTTTCCTCCCTGACTGTCACCTAAGTTGTTGAAATGAACATGCATAAGTTAGTCTTTTCCTTGATTGGTACCCTTTCTACTGAATTCTTTGGTTGGTTCAAAATATGTCATGAGATTTTCTTTGTTTGATGTCTTTGAGCTTGATTCACCACCATAGCCGAAAGTTGTTTTAACGAGTGGTGATCTTTGTTGGCTCAAACTTGTGTCCATTATGAAAATTTATGAATCTAACACACATAAATCCTACTGCAGTTAACTTATTTTCATTTCCTACTTGAGTTATTCAATTAACAAGTTATTTTATTCTATAAACATTAATGTAAATACATTTCAACCTACACCAATATACATATCAAGTACTAAAATATAAGATGATAAAATCACACAAAGTACACGCTTATTTTTGGACTAAACGTCCTCGGAAAAACCCAATGCAGGAAAACCGGTGCATAAGATATGAGGGTTTTATTATTAAGATGATTTGCTACACGAAAGATCCCTCGTATAATGTAATTAACTCCTCCCACATTTCCCTTGTTGTGTTCTTCTTGGAAATATGTGGGATCGCACGATCCTTGACTCCGTCCATGATCATGAGCTTCGCTTTCGCTTGAGCCTCCTTATACTTCTTAAGAGGATCAACATCAACTGGAACAAAAATTGCCCTCAAGGCATAATCTTTAATGCGATGTTCATCCAAAATTTCCAGGATCCTGGTCTTCCAGATAACAAAGTTGGATGCTCCATCCAACCTGTCCTGATCCCTCAGTCCAGTCACGACCATCTTTGCTCAACTGAATGTCAAACAAGTTCCTTTCTCCCTCTTTCATTGTTGCCCCAACAAACTCGGATCTGGATTTATTTGGTGCTATAAATCCTCTAAGGAACAAGCTCCCTCTAAATCTTGATTTCCTTCACGTAAATTCTTCTGTCAACAAATATCGAAGCAACCCTCTTTGATCTCTCTTTGTTGTTGCTCTACACTAGATCTAGACTTCTTGGCAAGAAATCTTCCAAGGAACTGATTCCATTTACTTTTCTTCTGCCCCACTAGACATTGTTTTGCACCAACAGAATCAATGTCCCACCAGCAACTCCTGATAGAAACTGTATTGCACCTCCATCCATGGCAACTAGAAAAATGAGACTCAATAGCCTCTGCATTGGCCCAATAACCACTGCATTGCCTTCTGCAGCTAAAACGTCACCCTATCAGGCTGACGCAGGCTCTATGTGATCCTTCCTTGGTGAATGTGTCACCCTTCCTCTGCCTCTCTCGCCCAGAACTGTGTTGTCTCTCGGGACAACTGCTTTCCTATAGCATATTTTCCTCCATCCTTTCGCTGATGGCTTCAGTCCTCCTTGATCTGCAATCGCTCTAATACCATATGAAAATTTCATAATCTAACATGCAAAAATACTACTGCAGTTAACTGATTTGCATTTCCTACTTGTGTTCTTCAATTAACAATATATTTACGTCAATAAACATTAATGCAAATATACTGCAACCTACACCAACATACAGATCAAGTATTGAAAAATAAGATGAGACAATCACACAAAGGACACACTTATTTTGGACTAAATGTCCTCGAAAAAACCTAATGCGGGAAAATTGGTGCAACAGATATGAGGGTTTTATTATTAAGAAGATTTATGAATACAACTAGGGTGCCAATTCTGGCTCACCCAACATAGAAAAATCCCGACAGAAGTACCTCTATCCGGAGACAGATATTTTGGCTGCTCCAGCAACAAAATGGTTAAACCCCATAGGCGACTGTGTTGTCCCAAGTGTTGCGCAGCAGCAGCTACTCCTACCTCTACACTGAGACAGTGTCACCTCCTCTAGGACTTGCGTCACCCTCCTCGTGAGCCTTCCCGGCTCAGAAATTGATCTGCTGAATTGCTGCTCGATCCGCCTCACAAAAATCCCAACGTTGCCTCTTTAGTGACTGTGTCACCTCTCTTAGGCTTTGTGTCACCCTCCTAGGTGTTGCGTTGTCTCTCCTTGGTGTTGTGTTTCCTCTATGCAATGTATTCTCAGCCTTGTACTGAAGTCCCACTGCCGAACTACCCCTCTCTGCACTAGAACTCACTCCGAAATTCTCAGCAAACCGCGCCCCAGAATTTCGACTTTGCTCAAGTGCTACTCTCTCTGTGTGTGTTCTCCAACTGACCCCCAAGCCTTCCTTTATACTTTTCCTGCTGAGAGATCGATGGTCGTGATCAAATATTTAATTAACGGGTAAGATTAAAAAAAACTTGATCATCGTCACTTAGAATCTTCTCACCCACATCTAGGTTAATTCACTTTAATTATTTTAATTTCCTAAGTTTTAACTTAGGCTCCATTAAAAATAAATTATTATTTGAATAAAATGCACTTCGGGCAGAATATATCCAAACGATTTATGGGTCTTGGATATATCATGTGTTCTAGCCCCTCCACGAAATTCTGGAGCTAGAGCACATTCGATGCTACCCAAAAATCAACATCCATAATTTCAGTTCCTTTGGCCATATTCAAATTCTAATTAGCTTCCTCTATTTGCTTCTTTGTAAAGACAAATTCTTCTTCCATATTTTCACACTCCTGAATCTTGTCCTTTGATTGATTTACCAAGACATCCTCAATCTTCTTGGATTCCTATAGCCATGTTTTGAGAATATATAGTAGCATCATGATCCTTGGTTTCCAAGAGTTCCTGTTGCTCTTTCCTTAAATTCATCAACTGATTATTGAATTTTTCTAACTCATATCTTAAAGAGATACTCTCAACTCCTAGAACCTCACAAAGATGTTATTTTTCCCTCGGCTTTCTCTGCCACACTTCTCCCATGACATGACATGCTTGTAGGAAGAGAAGAACAAATATGACTAGCAGAATGATAAACTACAGTGGACGAAATTCTCCCTATAGATCAGATGAGCCGCATGGTGATGAGTACTCCCCTCACATAGCAGACACTTTGAGAAGTTTGAAGGAAAAAATAAGGAGTTGCAAAGAATACAATGACTGAATCATTCAATCACAAGATAGACTTGCCAGGGCATAAGAGAAGAAAGCATAGGTCAATGCAGTTATCTTTCGGAGCTTGTCATACTTGCAGAGACAAGGACCACTTAGAATCATTCATGGAAGGGAGGATATGGTAGCAGGCCATATGATGGGCACAAGTTGGATGGAGATGATGCGGTCAGAGATGGAAGATTCTTGGATACAGCTGATAGACGAGGCAATGGACATGGGCTTTACTCTAGTTCTAGTTCAGACATATATCATTTTGTTGGTAATTTAATTGATCTTAAATTACTTCATAAATTATCAACTAGGGCTTGTAAAATGAGGAAGTATATATGCACCATTTGTGCTAGGATTCCTTGTCATGTGAGTAACTTTTAAATTGAAATAGGATGTTTTCATGCATGTGTCTTATCTAAGAATAACTTAAAGTAAAAAGATTGTCACTCTTGCAATAAGGGAAGATATCACACTGACATAAATAAATCTAATTTGAAGTGCATAAATAAATATCACACTTAGCAAAATTGAATCTAAATCTACTTCACACTGACAGAAAGGAAAACTAATCTTAAAATGCAAAAGTAAATATTACACTAGAAAAATTAAATTTAAATTTATTTCACAGTGATAAAAATAAAGCCTTGAAATAAATTGTACTTTGATTTGCAAATTCCAAGTCAAATGATTCTACTTTCTATCTAAGTCAATCGCAATTTACATGTGCATAATAAATCCCTTTGATTATTTTTTTCATTCTTCACACCACAAGGTTAAATATATGAAAGAAATTATACAAAAAGTAATAGTAAGCTCTATTACGAATTCTACAACAAATTCTAATTTAATTGTCACAAGCATTCAAATCAAAGTCATAATCACTATGATAATTTAATCCTATGAAACATAAAGCTTAACTAGAAGTAAAAATGAAACCTTACAGCTCCCAGGGGGCTCTCCCGTGAGTGCATGTACACATAGGTCAATAGATACTAATCACACATCTATATGCCCAACGCAGTTGAATAAGAAGCTTTATTAAACAATTGCAAAGAGTTTTTAAAACAATAACGAGTCATGTGTATCATCGTGTCAAGAGGAAAGTTTTATAAGCTGCTTAGTTAAACTGTTTGGAGTATTCTAACCCTATATTCCTCAACATAATGTGTTAAAATAAAATTATTTAAATAAGATGATGATTCTCCATGATTTTCTATCGAAGAAGCAAAGCATGAGGCAAAATATCATCTTCAATCAATGATCTTCTTTCTCATCTGATATGTCTTCGGGCTTTCCGCTGAGTTGAATTCCTAGTTGACCTACTCCTATGGCGTCCTTATCACTTTGCTAGATCATGGGAATATGTGGATATCATTATGACGGTTGTCAACTACCTGTTCATATGCTTCGTTCCTCTACTGGTGTTTGAGAACCTATAGATTCTTCAAGTAAGCTGCAGAATCAATTATTAGTTTCAGAATTGATGCAATTCGATAGCTTGTGAAAATATTAAATCAAAGAATAAAGAAAAATGAAAGTATGAATAAAAGATGATTAAATACTTATTTTTTCCAATAACATTGCAATATGACACTTAATTGGTGTTATTATGGTAAAAAAGGAAGAGAATGGAGTTTAAGAAGGGTATCAAAAAGGAATAATTTTGGTCTTCAACATTCCCCCACACAAAAAATATTGCGTGCCCTCATGCACAAAATTTCAAAATTTTGCAACCCACTCCGTCATTAAGTCATCTTTGAGGCTTGAGCAAGAATATCTAAATTAGTACTCCTTTCTTTTCTTGTACAGGTTGCCATCCTTGGTTTCTTCACTAAAATCCTGCATTTTAAACTTCTCACCTTGCTCCTGAGAAGTTTATTTTTAGCATTAAACTTCTTGCTTTTCTTGTACCAATGGAAAAGATGTAGGAGAATATTGTCATTTGAAGTTTTTTTAATTTCATTTTGTACCTTAATTGTTTCATGTTCCTGCTTCAGATACTTATTTAACACTTCCAGTTTATAAATTTATTGTTTAAGAGTATTTTCAATTCCAAGTTCTTCCGGAGAGCTGAAATGAATTTCTTCATTTAGAATTTCTTCCTAATTTGATGATGACTCATCAGTTTTCCTTTTGGCTTTTAATTCAAGAGACTCTATATAATCATAAATTTCTTGTTGTACAAGGTCAATTTCTGGAGTCTTTCTAGCTCGACTTGCAATTGGTGATAGTATTCTTGGTTCTTCTTCTTCTTCTAGATCAATAAAACTTGGAGATTGTTTAGACTATTCACTAGTTTGTTTCATAAGTTGTGCACTTCTTCTTACTTTTACTGGTGACTTTTCAGCAATGGGAGCACGCTTTTTCTTGCTTTTTTTCTTTTGTCAATGGGCCTTCATCTATACTCATGGGTTTCTTCTTTTTAACATTCTTTTGCTTAAGATTTTCTAAAAAATTTGAAGGAGGATTTTCATCATCAAAATCCTTTCGTGTATGGTTATCTTCTTGTATTTCATGCACAGGTAAATCTTGGTTTTGAAGCTTAAGGTTGGAGGGAAATTTTCGTCGACTCTTTCATATTTTAGAACTGGATTCACCTTGTTCTACTTATATAAAATGGTTTCGAACTAGAAATCCTCCCAATTATCCCCTTTACTCCTTAAATGAGCTTCAATCAAAATCTTTTCCAACACATGATGATACAGAGAATTATCAATAAACTGTATTATCCTTTGGATATTAGCAGCCATTTTTCTTAAACCACAGAGCAAAAAATATGGTAAATTGATTTCATTGCCACTAATAAAATGCATCAACAACCAAGCATGATAGAAGAAAATATTCCCAAACCTACCCTCATAGGTTATAAACTTATGACTTACTAATAACACATTTCTCCACTTACTTTTTAGAGCTATTACTTGAATCCCTTTCTTGAAAAAAGAGATGTCCATACCTAGGTTGTTAAGGAAGGTCTCCCACTCTTTTTATTTGATTTTTCGGTTTTTAAACCAACTTCCCCTATTTCTCAATAATCTTGTAGCTTTCGCCATAAATGAATCTGTCAAAACCAATTTAATGTCTCCAATTTATGCTTCTATCCAATCATAGGCCCAAGAAAATGATTTAGTGACCCCCTTCTCATACCCATCAAACTTCTCAAAGAACTGTAACCATTGTGTCTGCTGCAATTGTTGTTTCACTTGTGGGTAGGCTTCAAGAAACTTGGTCCCATTCGGCTCAGAACACACAATAACTTCCATGTTGAGGAATTTTCAGTCCTTAATTTACCTTTTGACAGGATTATGAAGTTTTGGACAAGATTTGGGTTGTAGTTGAGATGTTTTCGGAAAAGAAGAATGAAACAGATTCAAAGGAAATGGGATATGATGCGAAGAAAATGAGATCGAATGCAAAAGAAATTGAATGATATGTGGAGGATAAGGTTTTAATGATTGTTTCATACCTTGTGATAAGACATGACTATCAAATATTTCATAGATTGGATCGTGAGAACGAATGTCATGTCATGACAAGGGTAATTATTATGTGATATGGCAGAGGCAACGGTTATTAGTTTTTGGGCCTCTAAATTAGACATAAAATAAGGCCCATCTAACCTTTCTTAAGCCCATTTACCTTCCTTATTCATATGAATATATATATTAAATCTCTCCTTATGCACTTAATAATGTTTTCTTATGCTTCAATGTTTTCTTAGAAAGGTTTAAATGTAATTGCATATTTGTGCATAATATTGGCTAATTTTGTAGAATATTGTGAGAATATTTGGCAGATTATGCAGATTTGGAGAAGGAGATGATTTAGGGACTTGCTCCCTACCACTGGAAGATCAAGATTGGAGAACAAATGAGCACAATATCAGGAAATTAGGGAGAAATATTGGAGAGATTCAAGGGGGTTGTCCACCCTCCATAACTCTCAAATGCAGCCAAAGGATCCTCATGAGATCTCCTCCAACAAATCGAATTCCAGAGGCATCCAAGTGACTCAAGACCAAGTGCACTCAAGCCATACTTCACTTGGAGTCAAGTGGACTCATTACCTATTTTTTAGGGAGTTGTTGGTAGCTTCCCTTGAGGATAAATAAAGCTAATCAAGAGCTAATTATGGTCGATTCTATTCCATTTCGGTATGGCCATTCGATTCTGGTTCATTCGATACAGTCCATTCCATTCCATCCCATGCCATCCATCTTCCATTCTATTAGGCTTTTGTTGTTTAAGACCTTTGAGATGCAATAAGATTTAATTTTAATGCAATGAGTATTCAGATGAATTTTTGTTGATCTAGTTCCAGAGATTTGGCTCGTGGATTAGGGCCCAATCCATGTGCCTCAACTTCTGTGCCCGTTACTGTTCTTTCCTTTTTTTCATTTAGCTAGTTTGCTTATGTCCATTAGTTATTTTTTTGTTTCTGTCATTTAGTTAATCTTGCTTCTGATCCTTTCAAGTTGTTGTTTTGAATTTTTGCTGTAGGTTTTCATTTGATTAATAGAATGGAGGATAAAAATCTAAAAGCTATGGATCTATAATTCCCTTCCCATCTCTGTCAATAGAGCTCGAGGGGGGTAGCCTTTCCCACAGGCCAAAAAAATTGATTTCTGTTCACTGTTTTTATTACATATTCTTTTCTGTTTTCCCATGCAAGAATCAACAGGTTTGTTTGCAGGAAGCAGTATTAAAGTTCTGGAGAATTTCACCCTCGCCTTCGCACTTCATTTTCCATATTTTCTGTTACGCTTCTATCCCCTTCTATTTTCACTTATTTGCAACTGCCACACCCTTTTTATTCCCCAAAACACTTGAAAACGACTAAGTCAAAGTTTAAACCAAAATGCTTGACAAACCATCAAAGTTTGACCTCCGCCCTTTTCTTCTCAGTTCCCCTGCTACCGTACATCACAATCGCACTTTGCAACATTTACCCTTTTCTTTTAAGACTTACCGCTCCGATCCGCCGATTGCGATATTGCTATCGCGCTCCGCTGCTAATCCCACCGCCACATCACTCATCGCATTTCTCATTTCACACTGTTTAATTGGTTTTCGTTAACACTTACCGATTCCAACAGCCGATTGCAATATTGAGATATCACACTTTGCACTTCGCAACATTTACCACATTGCAAAGCGCAATGTTCACCCCGTCGCACTTCGCAGATTTTGCCTTTTCACAAATCGTACTTCGCTCCCACTCCTGAACTGTACTCCCACTTCTCTGCCATCGCACTTTTCAAAACATTCAGCTCCAAAGCCATTTTTGCGCTATAATAAGGTTTTATAAGGTTTAACCCCGCTCTTTACACTTCTAAGCCTTGTTTCACACGTTAAGCCCTCCATTAACCTCTTTAGCCCTTTTTTCTCCAAACTGCAAGCGCACTTCTTCAAATTAGAATTAGGTCATGAATAACTGCATAGATAGGAGCATGATAGATAGAGTAGGGTGTGTTTAGCCGATTGTCCAAGTTAAATGTGGTCTAAATTAGTTTCCTTTCTTCAATTTAAATTAGTTTCATTTCTGCCATTTCCTTTCTGCAAATTGAATTAGTTTCATTTATGTCACTTCCTCTCTATGATTTATTTTAGTTTCATTGAAGTGTGATAGAATTCACTGAGAACCCATAGAAATAGCACCCTTTCGTAGAGAGGAAGAGGATGACATGAAAAAAATTCATTTGCTGTGTATATAGCACTGTCACCTTCAAGTTTGTACGAACCTTGGGTTGATAAAGTAAAGTAGGGCAGCCCTTGGGAGTTACAACACTCATGGTGCAATACTAGGGCTCACCACTTTTTGGCGGCGCTGTCGGGGAGGTGTCTAGTAGATGCTTTGACTTTGTTTTTAACATTATTTTTTGCTTTCCTTTCTTTTTATGCCATTTCGGACAAAATAAATAAATAAAAAATCTCCAATATCAACCCCCCAACTTGACCACGTGGTGCAGTAAGAACCACATAACCATACAGTTTTGAAGGTAGAAGAGATAGATGGATATGATGACAATGAAGAAGATCTTATTGGGTTTCCCATTCAAGATATGGACATCAGTGTACATATGAAGAACATCCCTCCATCTTTCCTTCCCAACTTCCATGGTATGAGGACAGAGGATCCATAAACATTTCTCTTTGAATTTGAGATGATTTGTAGGTATTATGGATACTTATCACACACTCAAAAATTGAGATTGTTTCTTGCAACATTGAAGGATAGAGCTCTTAAATGGTTCATGAGTCTAGGTACTAATTCAATAAGATCATGGAATTATATGCAAAATATATTTCTAGAGAAATACAAAGATCGTGATCTTAGAGAAGGAATTTTTAGAATGAACCAAGAAGAATATGAGAGCCTTGAGGATCTAATAGAGAGATTCATGTATAATGTTGAGAGGGAAAATTTGCATCATTTAGGATTTAACACACTAAAAACCCTCTTACTTAGAACAATTAGGGATGAGTGGATTGATCTCCTTAATCTCATGAGTAAAGGAGATGTATATCAATTGGCATTTAAAGAAATTTGTGAAACATGCAAGCACATATCAAGAGGAAGGGAAAGAGTAAGTAAGTCAACGTCAATATTGGTAAGGCAAGGTGAACTTGGAAGTTTGCTTTACAACTTTAAAACATAAATTCTTAGCAATATAAGTGAACAAGTAGAAATGATAAGAATGAAAAATGAGAAAAAAAGAAGATGCTGATAATTTTGTTATCCATGCATAATCATATGCTACTGAATGTTGTTCATCATTTCCCAGGTTTAAATAAGTTTACCAGGAAGACAATGGAGAAAGGCAATCACCAAAGAAGCTATGTTATGTAGCTCCAAGGAGACCCTGGCAGCCTATTCAACTTGATATGATGCAAGGACCCACTTCACAATTTCAAGCTTATTCACATCCTTCTCAAACTAATTGGGACACACTCCCTCCTTGGCAACCTTATCCATCTCAACCCCAAAACCAATCTTGGAAACATGGTTGGCAAGGTCCTTGCTGAGAAAATCCTCAACATCCTCAATATTTCCCTCAATATCCTCCATACCCAACTCCATGCTATCCCTACCATCCACCTCCACCACAACCACAGCCTCAACCACATCCATCTCATTTATCCACCCCCACTCAACTACCTGTACCACCATTTCCAAACCCATAAAATGAAGTATCTCAACTCACTTACAATGCTAAGGTATAACACTACCAAACATATCCTCTTGATCTAAATGGTGTGCATCCTAGTTCAAGAAAGGTATTGCAAAGAAGGGATTTTCTTAATGTCATTGAAGGACAACATCAAGAAGAAGAAGATACAAATGAGGAGATCAAAATATCAAGGGTTGCACTTAATGAACAACAGAAATCAGATCAGATGTTGAGAAAGTTCCCTCATGTTTACCGACATTTCCTCCATGTGTTCTGTTAGCAACCTATAAATATAGGAGACTGATGATATTTGTGTAAATATGTACAAACTTTGCTTTCTGCAAGTTGCTTTCCCATATTTTGTGAAAAAAAATAAAAAATGAAAAAATAGAAAAGCAAAAGAGGGTAAAAGTCCTAAAAGAAAGAAATCAAAGGACTTAGAAAAAACATAATATACCCCAAAAGAAAAAAGATGAATAAAACATGAAAGTGTGCAAGTCTAAATGCCACTACTTTCTACTTTTGCAGTTGATTATGGCAGAGTGTCAATAAATACCATAATCAATGATGAGTTGAACTGTTCAATCTTGACTTATCATGTTTCAATTTTACTTGTTGTAGATAGAGAATAAAGAATTGTCATACAGTTTAATCATGGCAATTCAGTAGTTAGGTAGAGAATAAAAGAATCCAACAGTTTAATCTCGATTCTTGAATGAAATAAGTTTAGAATTAGATAGTTTTATTGCTTTCAAAAGAATAAAATGTTGCAAGGTTGCTCGATCAAATGCACCTGATCAAAATAGAATAAAAAATGTTAGAAGATATGATTGTGTTGTGTAACTAGCTCCAAAAAGAGAAGAAAAGAGATATAAACGCCTTAGAAATGAGCCACTTCGAGGGGGCAACCTCCAATACATTGCATAAATGAACAATTCTTGGATGATACAATTTACAAAACCTCCTTTCTATATATAGGAGTCCATGGGGCCATAATGTAATCCTAGTGGGCCACAATGTAATCCTAACCGACCTAACAACAATAATTTAAGGGCACAATAATAACAAAATGGGGGTTACAAGGGTACAATAATAACAATAAGGGGGTTACACTAACAACAATAAGGGACTATACCAGTAATATAGGGACCTAACATGCCCCTCTCCTTCAAAAAAGTGTTGTCCTCAATGCTTGAGTAGCTTTGGGTGCTTCTGTATAAAATTCTCATCCTCCCATGTAGAATCTTCAGTGGGCAAGTTCTTCCACTTGATGAGATACTCTGAAATTGATCGATTTCGTAGCTGTCGAGTTCTTGTTTCCATGACCGCTTCAGGTTCCAATATGATTTTTCCTTCCTCATCAAGTTCTGGCAATATTGTTTGAACTGGAAGATTTTCACCTATAACCTTCTTTAAGCATGAAACATGGAAAATTGGATGTACTCGTGAAGAAGCAGGAAGCTCCAATTTGTATGCCATAGTACCAATCTTTTGCAACACCTTGTAAGGACCATAGTACTTTGGCGATAATTTATTATCCTTATTTGCTTGCTTGAGGGACATTTGTTTGTATGGTTGTAGCCGTAAAAATACCCAATCTCCTACATCAAAACTTCTCTCGCTGCGATGTTGATCTGCCTGTTGTTTCATTCGATTTTGTGCCAAATTCGGGTTATCCTTTAAGAGTTGGAGAACTTCTTGTTGATGCTCGATGTGATCTTCCACTGCTTGAACCTTCAAATTTTCCCTTAAAGATGATGTGATGGATGGTGGATGATATCCATAAAGTGCCATAAATGGGGTCATTTTTGCTGCAGTATGGAAGGAAGTGTTATACAACCATTCAGCGAGAGGTAACCACTTGACCCATTGTGTTTGTTTATCAGATACAAAACAACGAAGATATCCTTCCAAACATTTATTTACTATCTCGGTTTGACCATCAGATTGAGGATGATAAGATGAGCTATGAGCTAATTGAGTACCCAAACAAGAAAATAACTCCGTCCAAAAATTTCGAGTAAAAATGGGATCTCTGTCGCTCACAATAACCCTTGGGCTTCCATGTAGCTTTTGAATTCTATCCATAAATGTAGTAGCAACTGTACTTGCTTTAAATGGATGAGATAATGCACAAAAGTGTGCATACTTAGTAAGTCTATCAACTACCACCATGATGACACTCTTTCCTTCAAACTTAGGTAAACCTGTGATAAAATCCATTGAAATCTCCTCCCAACGTTGACTTGGAATGGATAAAGGTTGTAGAAGTCCCGGGGTCCTAATTGTTTCCACTTTATTCTGCTGGAAAACAAAACATTCCGCCACAAACTTTTGAATATCAGATTTAAGGCCATCCCAAAAAAAATCTTTCTTCACCCTATGGTAAGTTTTTAAAAATCCTGAGTGTCCTCCTAAAGGAGAAGTGTGCAATTCAAGAAGAATCTTTTGTTTTAGTTGGGAATTCTTACAAAGATATAAGCGATCTTTGTACCATAAGGAATCATTTTTCCAACTAAATGTATCAGATGTACTAGGATCTTGCTGCAACTTTTGTATGAGTGTCCATACATCTTTGTCCTTCTTCCATTCATCTCTTGCTTCAGTTATCCAATCTGGTTGGATAATAGAAATGGCACAAAGCAATGCTTCCACCTCTTCATTCTTTCTTGAGAGTGCATCTGCAGCAACATTAAGCTTTCCTTTTTTGTAGATTATTTCAAAGTCATAACCCAACATCTTTGTGACCCATTTTTGCTGCTCTTCTGAAGAAATTCTTTGTTCCAAAAAGTGTTTAAGACTATCATGATCAGTTTTTACCTTGAAGTGTCTTCCCATTAGGTAAGTTCTCCATTTCTTTAGTGCATGCAGTATTGCTAACATTTCCTTCTCGTAAATAGGTTTCTGTAAATACTTTCCTTTGATTGGACGACTTTCAAAAGCAATGGGTCTTCCTTCTTGCATTAAAACCGCACCAATTCCATTTCCTGAGGCATCACATTCCACAATAAAGGTTTTCGTGAAGTCTGGCGTAGCTAAGACCGGTGCTAGGTACATTGCCTCTTTAAGACGTTCAAAGGCCTTAGTTGCTTCAGGAGTCCATGAAAATGCATCTTTCTTCAATAATGTTGTTAGAGGTGCTGCTATTCTCCCATAATTCATAACAAACTTGCGATAATACCCTGTTAACCCGAGAAATCCTCGCAACTGCTTTATGGTTGTGGGAACTTTCCATTCCTTAATGGCTTTAATTTTGTTAGGGTATACTTTAACACCCTCGTGAGATACAATATGACCCAGATATTCCACCTCTTGTACTCCAAAGAAACATTTGGATTTTTTTGCATATAATTGTTTCTCCTGCAATAGTTTGAGCACCCTGTCAGCATGTTCAACATGATCCTTCCAAGACCTGCTGAAGATTAGTATATCATCAAAAAATACTAGCACAAATTTTCTAAGGAAGGGTTTTAAAATGGAATTCATCAACCTTGAAATATAGAAGGTGCATTGGTAAGGCCAAAAGGCATGAACAAAAATTCATAATGACCCTCATGAGTTCGAAATGTTGTTTTCAGAATATCTTGAGTCTTCATTCTAATTTGATGATATCCTGAACGAAGATCCAACTTGGTAAAATAAATTGCTCCATGTAATTCATCCAATAATTCATCAATCACGGGAATGGGAAATTTGTATTTAATGGTGAGCTTATTGAGCTCCCTATAATCCGAACACATTCGCCATGATCCATCCTTCTTGTGTACCAATACTACAGGAGCAGAGAAAGAACTTTGACTAGGTTGAATTATACCCGCCTCTAACATTTCTGCAATCATACGTTCAATTTCGCTCTTTTGGACGTAAGGATATATATAAGGCCTGATGTTTGGAGGAACACTTCTGGAATCAAATGAATAGCATGATCATGATCACGAATAGGTGGGAGTCCTTTGGGAGTTTCAAACACCTTGGAATGATTGTCCAAGACTTGTTGGAGATCTGCCAGAAATAGATGATTTTGATGTCGGAACTTCTAGTGAGCATAATTGTGCAATTACGCCTCGTTGTTCTTTCTTTAGAAGCTTTTTCATGACATTAGAGCTTATTATCCTTCCCGGCTTCCCTTCAATACCCCGTAATTCGACTTCCTTTCCTTCTGAAAATTTTTTCAAGAAAAGTTCTTGAAAATTAAAAGCTACCGTCCCCAAAGATTGTAACCATTGTACTCCTAGTACAACATCAGCACCTCCCATAGGAATGGCAAGCATTAGACTAGTCAATACATATTCCCCCATGGTTAGCTTGATATTATGGCATTTTCCAGAGCAATTTATAGTTCCTCCATTTGCAACCATCACTTGACATTCAGGTGCTGGGTATAGGAAACAATTTAATTCCTTGGCTACCTTACAATGAATAAAATTATGGGTGCTACCTGAATCAATCAACACTATTACCTTTTTCTTCTTGATTTGTCCTTGTATCTTGAGAGTTTGAGGAGTGGTAATTCCTACCATTGCATTACACGATATGGTCGGATTCATTTCTTCCTCTTCTAGGGTTGGTTCTTGGTGTATATCCTCTTCTTGTTCATTTTCTTCTTCCTCTTCACAATCTATGTAAAATAATTTCTTCTCGACACACTTATGACCTTTAGTGTATTTGCTATCACAACTGTAGCAAAGCCCTTTTGCTCTTTTTTCTTCCAATTGTTGTGGTGTCAACCTTGTAGGTTGTGGAAATATAGGCATAGAAACACTTCCTTCTTTATAGAATTGAGTGGTAGGCTTCCTTGTCGCCATAATTTTACATTCAACTTTTCTTGCCAACCTGAATGCCTTCTCCAATGAATCGGGTTCCAAAACGCGAACTTCATGTTGGATGTTATCCTTTAAAGTGCCTATGAAGAGATCAATCCTGTGTTCCTCTGGAATATCAGTTACCCTTATATTAAATTTTTGGAAGTCCTCAATGTGCTGCCCACTAAACCCTTTTGTTTGAGATTTATCAATTGGCTAAAGAAGGTGTTGCTCTTTGTATCCTCATAATGTGCTATCATTTCCTCCGTAAAAATTGACCAAGTGACAATTTTTTTACGGGAGCAAAGCCATCGATACCATACAAATGTATTTTGTTCTAAATGTAGAGTTGCAATGCGTACCTTTTCTGTGTTTTGCACATTATGGAGATCAAAATATTGCTCCATCTGTAGTATCCATGTTACAGGATCCTTTCCATCAAACTTCCTCATATCCATTTTTGGAATATGGTGGTTCTTCCAGCCAACATTAGAGTTTATGAAATCACGATTAACATTTATTTTGTTCTCATCATGAGGTTCTTCTACTATATTTCCGCCATTAGGAATCATTTCTTGTTTTAAGCTTGTCATCAAGCCTTCCATGTATGATTTTAGATCATTCTTCATGTTTTCCATGTTGTCTTTCACGTCATCCATCTTAGCTTCCATGCCCACTTCCATGCCATCCATCTTAGCTTCCATGCCATCCATCTTAGCTTCCACGCCATCCATCTTAGCTTCCATGCCTTTCTTCAAACCGTCCATCTTCACTTCCATGCCTTTCTTCAAAACTTCCATTTCATTTTTTGTTGCTCCTTGCGAGAGTGAAATCTGTTGCACTTGCTCTTGTAATTTTGATAAATCATGTTGCAATTCTTCATCTTCATGAGTCATAGTAGAGCCTTCTGAAGGCTTAATGGGTGTTGAATTCTTTTTAGGGGCCATTTTATAACCCAATATTGATATCTATTCTACAATATTCCCTTGGAATCAATTCAACTTGATTCTTCAAACAAGACTTATGCAATTCGGAAAAAAAAATACACACATTTTACTTGCTTTGAGGAGCTCTATATTGAAATTGAATTATATCTGTAATTTAAAATCTTTGATATCTGAAATTTAGACCTATAGTAGCCCTATGAAGCTTCTTTCAAATTCCACAGGTCTGACCTGATTTGGATTCTCCAAGGCAATGTTGTGTCCAATCTCCCACAATGACCTAATTCTGGACTGGTTCAGTAGAGCAAACTTGTATGACTTGCCACGTGTCACTGTTTTGTCCTTTGTCTCTGAAATTGATAGCCAAGAAACTACAGTCCGTGTACTTGTGACCACTTTTTACGGCACTCCAATCTGATCTTCAGAGAGAGAGTCATTGAACTTTTCCCACGATCACATATTTGAGATGAAATTCAGGAGCTTGAAAAAGCACTACCTTCCACAGATCATATTTCCAAAAATATTGCGAACCAAGCTCTAATTTTTTTTGACGAATTTCCTCAGGATTTTAGCTTCGCACCATATGAATTTCAGATTCTGAACCTTCGTAGAACAAAATTTATAGCGAAAATGCCACGATGACCTGTTTAGGAGCCTGAAACAAGATCTAACTTCCACAGATGATATCTCCTAAAATATTGCGAACCAAGCTCTGAAATTTTTACACAATCTTCCTCAGGATTTCGGCTTCGCACCCTAAAAATTTCAGATTGTTAAACTTCGTAGAAAAAAAGTTATAGCGAAAATTCCACGATGACCTGTTTGGAGCAGCGAAACCCTAGAATCCAAAGCTCTGATACCAAATGTTGTGTAACCAGCTCCAAAAAGAGAAGAAAAGAGATATAAACGTCTTAGAAATGAGCCACTTCGAGGGGGCAACCTCCAATACATTACATAAATGAAAAATTCTTGGATGATACAATTTACAAAACCTCCTTTCTATATATAGGAGTCCATGGGGCCATAATGTAATCCTAGTGGGCCACAATGTAATTCTAGCCGACCTAACAATAATAATTTAAGGGCACAATAATAATAAAATGGGGGTTACAAGGGTACAATAATAACAATAAGGGGGTTACACTAACAACAATAAGGGACTATACTAGTAATATAGGGACCTAACAGATTGGGTAGGTAGAAGAAGGCGGGAAATACATTGTAAATATTTTTCACCAGGCTACAATAACTAATTTCCCCTCCCCATAGCTATTTGACATTCTAGACTATCCAGTCAAAGAGGCTCAGGGCATTTCCCTGACTTTTGTTGGGACCGGACCCAAGGCTCAATGACTGACTACTTGAAAGTGTTAAGTTTCTATATTAATCCCAAAAATCACATCATTTTCCATTCATGCATTCATTACCATAAAATCATAAGTAAAGACCCCATTTTTTACTTAATGATGCCTAAGACCCATTTGATTAACTCCCTCCACTTTACAAAGCATAAAACCCTCAAAAGACATGATCTACTAAGTAAAAGTGAGTAAGTTATGAAAATAAAACTTTACTCTAATTTTCACTTTCCTTAGTTTATTTATGAATTTTTGAGTATTCATTGTCTCTTTTCCTATTAACACCTAATTTATTTTATTAACTCCCTATAGAAAATCCTAGTCCTATTAATATAACTCCTTTTTATTAATTAGCCCAAAATACCCTTTATTATAAGCTTTTTATGTCAAAGTTATTATTCACATGTTTAAATTAAATCTCGACAATACCCCTTTGACATAAAAACTATCCATAATGAAATATCCTGATCCCTTATAGTTTTGGACCTTCAAAAAATCTAAAACTATATAATAAAATAAAATACGAAAATCAAAGTTCAAATCTTGTTTGAAACTTGTATTAACCCGCCCCATACATTTTAAACCTATATATAAACTCCTTATATATATAAAAGCTCATTATCCAATGCATAAACCTGACACCCTCGCATTCATCCATCACCCTTTGATCATCTTTACATTTCTAATCCAACGGTCCACACTAAGCGCGGTGAACCGGCCTTATGCCCCACCATTCTTCGTCGCGTTAAACCATGACCATTGATCATCTCCGTCAAATCAACATCCCATCTTAAATACCGGTCCCACCTTAATTTTCCTCGCAACTCCCTAAAACAGCCCGATCGTTCGCATCGTCCATCTTAATCCGACGGTGCGCATTCCTTATCGTGCACCAAAAGTGATCGGACGAACTTTGTCAAAATCTACGCGATAAAAGTTGTTTCGTTAAACCGCCCATTGATACGTGTCCAATTTCAATTGAATCACATTCCAAAATTTAAAAACAGCTTACGGCTCAAAAGTAATACGATAACCACCGATGGTTTTCGCATTCAAAGCAAAAACGCCTCCCGCCATTGACTGTGACCTGCAATAAATGATATGCATATTAATAAAAACAAATGGTTTAAACCTTAGTTTTACATTGTTTTGCGTATCATTTGCCCCCTGTCTGTTATGAAAAATGCGCCCAGACCCTGTAAATGAAGTTTAAACCTTTGATAGTCGATTTTTCTCCCCGAAGCGAAGTTTTACCACGGTGACTGCCTTTAAAAAACTTTGAAGTTTTCCACTCGGTCATAACATCCAGTTTGAAGCTGATACGACCAAAAAACCCTTCTCGACCGCCACAATACCTACAAGAGGTATTTCTCAATATTCCAAACCTGCAAATTCATAGATTTAAAAGAAAAATTAAACAAATTTGACTGTAGAAACAGAAAAATACCAATCTGAGAATGCCCAAACCTTGAAAAAGCCGGGCAAACCCTGTCAAATTTTCCTCAGAATTTTCCATTTCCATCAAATCTCAGTTTTAAAGCATTTTCCGTCCATCAAAAGGCAATTTCCACAATTCAAAAGTTTTAAAAACACTCTGAGAGCCATTGAAACCCTTTTTTCAGTCCTCTACATCTAGAAAACCTGTGTTTTCTATCCCAAAACCCTTTCCCAGTTTTCCTAAATCTGCTCAATTAGCCTCTGTTTTCAAAATAACTAAGCAAACAATTTAATCTTGCTTAGTTTTCACCAAAATGACAAGAAAATAGATAACCCCTAAAACTGGAGGTCCAAAAGCCCAAAAATCTGCGTCAAGCAAGCTTCCACTTCCTCAACCTTCAAAGATAAATAAGCCTACTCCAGCTTTAACAGTGGATTCAACTGAAGTAGTTCGACCTCTACAACCACTTGTTACTACTGAAGAAAGCAGTTCCCTAATTGATCTAGATTGCAGGATTAATGATGCAGCGATAGAATTCAATATGCTTGAAGTCCATAACTGTTTTTATGAGAAATTTGTGAAGAAAATTGGAAATGACATACCTATATGGGAGTAAAATTTGCCTAAGTATGTGGTCCCAATCACTTATCCAGCTCAGGACCTGATTAGAATATGCCATTTACATTATGTCCCTGACCAGAGATGCATTGTAAACAAGGATAGGGAAGTTTTGTTTTCTATAACAGCAGAACCCATTAATGAGATACTCCAGCTTGAAAATGATCCAAGAGTAGTGCCCCTATCCATTGAAGATTTGACTCAGTCCTACCTAGATTTGGATTACCCTAAGAGGTTTTTGATTCTTCAAAACTTCATGCCTACTCATGTTGATTTCCCAAAAGTTAATCCACTCTATTCTACCTCTGATTTCCCTGAAACTTCTAGGCAAATCATCTCTATGCTTTCCTTCATTCTAGGTTTTTCTCATGATGAGTTCACTGATGCTTCAATTCTAGGTTTCCTTTCTACTTTATCCCCAGGGCAACCTCCTGCAATGATATTTAATTTTGCTAGATTCATTGTTGATAACATACACTATTAGTTAGCCAAGTTGCTTGAAGAAGAAGTGTTTAGATATTCATCATATCTATTTCACCTCTTCCTATTTTTCCAAGCAGAAAAGTTTCCAGTTGCATTACAAAAAATGGATGTTGAAGGCAATCGTCTCTCAGTAGTATTTTGGACTTCATTACTTAGAAAAGATGGAAATGAATTCAACTATAAGGACTTCATTGATTTGTTTATCGGACCAGCCATGAGTTTATTGTGCAAAGCAGAACATCCAAGAATCATTGAGGAAATAAAAAGAATTCTACAGTTATCTGAACACTGTAAAGTAGGTGACTGGTACCTTTATGAAAATTATACAGAACTAAGGATATTTGGAGCAACCCTAGCCCCTTATAAGCTGCCCAAATTTCTAACTATTAGAATTTTTACTTTGGAATACTTGAGGCAAGTCCTAAATGCAGATGCAATAAAATTTATCGCTGCTAAGAAAAAGACACAGTTTAAGCTGAAGAATCAAATAGGTCCCTTCATAGTAAACAACAGGGATGCCTTAAAAGAAATAGTCATGAAATTGTCAGAGTTAAAGTTCCAACAAAGTTTTTATTGGAACTATGATCCACAAGGCATTCTAAGTAACATAAGGATCAAGTGCAAATTAACACCATTCATGCATGAGTCTAAACCAGAAATTGAGAAATTTGCAAATCAAATGGAATGGGTAGAAAATACATTGATTGATCCTACTGAAAATATAGAGAAGGAGAAACAGACAGATAATTCACAGACAATAACAGTCACTGAGTAGACAAAAGCTTCAAACAAAAGGACCAGGAATGAAGAAGGCTATACAATAGAGACCATTGCAGAAAATAAATTCAAAATTATTTACAACAAAAGGGCAAAAATGACTGATGCTGAGAAAGACAAGGCTATTGAAATCAATGATATAGATGATCAGTGGTTAGATAATGATGAAGCCACTATAATTGTAAATGAGACTCTAGCAGAAATTCAGAAAGAGCAGGTGCTAACACAGGATCAAGGCAGAAAAATGGTTGAAAAGCAGGTGAATTTAGAAGCTCCGTCCTCTTCCAAAGCAACAGAAGGAATAGACTCTGACATTCAGAAAAAATACAAACAGATCAAAGAGAAAAATGAGGAGATTAAAAATGAAGTTTATTCCCATTTTCTTAAAGAAAAGCCAGGGAATAAAGACAGGTTGTTGACAGCTTTTGACTACTCCACAAATAAGATGATCATGTCATTCCTTAAACCAGCAGTTGCAGATCCAAAATCAGTTTCATATTACACCAAAACAGATGTAGAAATGGATGCAGATGAAATACATGAACTGGATCAAATAGAATTTCATAGAAGCACCACATAAATGCTTTATTCTAAAGTAGTAACCAAAACTATGAGGACAACTATGCTACAGAAAACTGTGTCTAACTTGCAAAATTAGATGAGTCTAGACAAAGCCTCTCTACATGCTAAGGACCTAAGAATCAAGTCCTTGGAAGACTTGGTTATACAGACCGGAGTAGATCCTTCAAATATTCAGGTTGCTGAAGCACTCATAAAGCAAAAGAATGAAGACATTGCAGCCTTAAGAAAGCAATTGAAACTTCCACAGAATGAACATCCACAAGCAAAGGAAATCCTACAACGGCAAAAAGAAAAGGATGAGATGATGCAGTTAGTACTGAAAATGACTGCTCAAATAAAAGATATGGAGAATCAAATAGAGACCCTCATAAAAGAAAAATAAATATTGAAAGAAACAAATATTTCTCCTATTCCTACAGTCATTCCAATGGTGAGTACAGCATTGGCAGAGAACTTGGCACCAAAAAGAGTACTAGCAACTACAATGTCAGTACAATATATAGACACGTCAGCCACATAATCATCGACAACACATGCACAACAAGCTATAGGTACATCAGACATAGTTAAATC
Source organism: Pinus albicaulis (assembly GCA_034641835.2). Classification (NCBI taxonomy): domain Eukaryota; kingdom Viridiplantae; phylum Streptophyta; class Pinopsida; order Pinales; family Pinaceae; genus Pinus; species Pinus albicaulis. Next base: position 8,943,183 of record CM076584.1, read on the forward strand.
TATGGACGAAATGTCCCTTAAGAATACTGAGATCAATAATTTAAAGAAAGAAAATAAAGATCTCGAATCCTTATACAAGAATGCTTTAATCACATCTAGGGGACATGAACAGAGAGCAAAGGCCTTATAAGAACAAGGGAAGAGTTTACAGAAAGAAGTAAACTTCATTGAATAGGTAAAATACATCAAAAAATACCTATGGGATAATATAATTCAAGCTATTCATTTACAGTGGCCCTCAATACAGATTATCTATGAGCAAAGAGATTTATTGCAAGCAGCACTGGCAGAAATTCAGAAAACTAAAATAGAGCTTGTAGATAAACCATCACAAGCTATAAGGCTTATTGGATTCTTGAACAACAAGAATAGAGTTGAATTGGAGGCATTGAACATTCATGACAGGACTGAAACTATTCTGCAAATTAGGAAAGTCCTAAACAAAATAAGTATCATGAGAAACTTAGAAGAAAAATGTGAAGCCATGAACTTATCAATCACAAAATTCATGGCCAAATACACAATGCTAAGCCAAGTAGGTCTTCCAGATATACATGGTTTCCATGAAAAGTTAATGATCCAGACTGATTATGACAAAAAGATCAGAGCACATGCTAAAGAACAGGTGAATAAACCTTTACCACAAGGTTCCCCAACTGGTAAGGTGGTCTTACAATATTTTGAAGATTTGTTCTTTTTACAGAATGAGATCAAACACATGTTTTTTATAAAACCAAACTTTGCAAAATACACTGATGCTGATGAGAGTTACAGGAAGTTGAAAGGTATGAAAATACCCAGTGCAGAGCAGTGGCAGGAATTTACTGATTGGATATAATAGTATGCAAAGAGAGCAGAACAAATGCAGTCAGGTTTTTCATTTTTACAGTTATCAAAGAGTAAATATTGCAGTGAAAGTGTATCAGGAGAATAAGCAGAGTCAAAGAGTATCCAAGGAGAAAAATATTCAACTCAATTTTTACTGTTGTAATTCTTCATTTTATAACAGTAGAGTAATAAATGGACAGCGTAAGAGAGTATCAGAAGTGAAGCACAGGTTGAAGAGTGTAATTATAAAGATTGTCTTCCATGATATCTTCTAAAAAGATATTTTTCCAAGTGTCAGCAAGCATCTACAACAATGCAACAATCAGTTTTGATTAAGATAGATTAGTTCTATTTTTTCTAGATAAGAGGACAACTTGCTAAGTTGTTAAGTAGTTGTCCCTCTTAGTGTGTAAAGATATTTTATTTCCTAGAGTTATTCCTAGATTTTTCTAGGATATTTTGTACTAAACAATTTGTATAAATACTTCACTCTTAGAAGTATTAGTGTGGAATAAAATTGCTGAGATTATTATAGACAATTTTGCTAGTACTTTGGAGGCTCATGTGTTGATTTCATAGCAGCAGACTGGACAGTAGCCAACAAGATTTCATAACTCAGGATTCATGCAATAAGCTAATGAGTAAAGTGATTTCTTACTGTCATTGTTTCCTCTTCTGAAGTTTCATTCAATTTCATATATGTTATTCAATCCAAATGATTAATTAGGAATATTATTTCAGGATAAGTGTTAAAAACTCCCTATCTTAACTACTTGATCATTTCAATATTTTATGCTGATTTCCGGACTTAGGAATCCTTAATTGCTCTTAGTCCCGTTTGACCTCTGCCTCCTTCCCCTTATTTCCAGATCAAAGGATCCTTCACTGCCCTTTATCCCGAAAGCAAGCCATCCCATCAAATCAAACTATTCAAATCTCTGAGGGTTATCTACCTTGCCCTGAGTACATTAGCATCCTTTTGGCCTTGCCTTTCAGTCTTGCTTGCTACATCTTGACTCCATAGCCCAATGGACTAGTAGATCTCTCTTTAATTTGTCTCCAAGTAATATTATTCCCACCAAACTTTCCAAACCAAAAAACCAAGTGCCCAATCATACCTAGCCTAAAATTTAAAACAAAAACAAAGTTAAATCATAAAGAGAGAGCCCTCTCTGAAATTTAGGAAGGCTAGATCCTAAATTTCCAAAGTAGGTTTGTGGTTACCTCTAGTAAGTTACAAAGTTTTAAATGTTTCTGATAGAAAATTTACTAGAGTGATAACATAATGGCGACCATACTCGGGGCTAACCACTCTCTAGTTTTAAATTTAATCTTGAAGGAAGATTTTTAAATCTATCTTTTATACTTTAAGATTAACTTTAAAGGTTGTGGGTATTGTATAAATAAACATTCTAGCTTCTAGGAAAACCTGCTATACCAGGTCTAACCCGGATCCTAAGCCTGCTGTAATAGTAGATAACCCAGAATAGATTGGTAAAAATAAAAAGAAAAAACAAAGTGATAGTTTAGAAGCTGAAGTGCCCTTGAGAAAAGCTAATTCCTTACCCAAAGAATTAGTGAGTTTAACCGATATTGAATTGGATTTTAAGTTTGAAAATTCATTATTTAGAAATATATCTGAAACTGATTTAAAGGAAACTGTTATAGATCCTATTTTTACTTCTTTTGTGAATGAGAAACATAAAATTATTTCAGCATCAATAAAATCAGACAAATATGAAATTCAAAGTCCAGTAGAAAGGGTTAATGTTACACGAATTAAAGACGTTGATGAAGCTATTAAATTAGCCAATTTTTTTGTCTCAATTTAAACCTCCAGTTTCTCAATTATACACCAGAGTTTTTCCAGCAGCAGATTCAAGTCTATACGCTGCCACTTCATTTTTAGACTCCACTGTCAGTTCACCTACGGAACCTTTCAGTCCTGAGTTGCCTTTGCAGCCTAGGATCATATATTCATCATACCCTCAAGCCACTGCAAGTTCATCCACAAAACCATTTATTCCCGAGTTTCCCTTGCAGCCCAGGATAGTTTTTCCATCATTCACTCAGCCCATTGCATCCACTAGTTTTATAAGCACTACATTTTGTCCATCCAGTTCCATAAATATATCAAAATCTTTTCCTAGTTCTTCAAATCCAGCTTTCAGCACGTCAGCTGTCATATCTAGCACTGCTCCTATGGTCACTGTTATACCTCATAGTTCAGGAAAACTTCAAATCATGGCTGCAAGATATGCTCCCCTAGTTTTACCCCAAAACCTCCATGACATGCTCCAAAATTACCAAAAGGATATCCCATTATTTGATAATTTTTCACAAATAACTGCACAACAACATATCACCAGAATGATTGATTTTTGTGAAATTTATGAGATAGATGAGTCTGATGTCCGAATGAGACTGTTTGCACAAAGTTTAACAGGAGAAGTAAAAACATGGTTTAGAAATTTAGGTGTTGGTAGTATAACATATTTAGCTGCATTTCATAGAGCTTTCCTAAATAAATGGGAAAAGAAAAAGAATCCCCTGCAAATTTTATCTGAGTTTGATGCTGTTAAAAGAGCTCCTAATTAGTCTGTCCAAGATTATTGCACTAGATATAACAATGTTTATAATGCCATCCCTGTTGATCTTAAACCTACCCCCTATTCAGTACTTCTAAAATTTCCTGATGGATTTGATCCAGACATGGCATATCAATTAAGAGAAATAAATGTTGAAACTTTAGAACAAATGCAACTAGATGCTGTTGGTGTAGAAATCAATATCCTAGCCAAAAAAGCCAGCCTTAGAAATGAAAGGAGAGTCACCATCAATGAAGAGAATTCAAGCTTAGATGGTAAATTTGATCTTATTTCCAAAACTTTAGAAAGAGTAGTTGAGAGATTAGACCACATTGAGAAAAAACCACAATAGGATAACCAACCCCAAATCAGAAATTCCAACTATAGAAAAAATAACAATCCGGGAAAGGGTAAAGAACCTTCCCCAGATCAAAACATTAGGCCCCCTTTTCAAGAGAACTATGCTGAAAGTTCTCAAAACAATGTTGAGGATGAGGAAGACATCAACATAGTTATGGGCATAGATGATAGTAATACAATTTTCCTCACTCAGGAGGATCAAGAACTCTTTGAGCTTCAACAGTTCAAAGTAGAATCTAGCGAATCCTTTGACTATAAGCAAGGTTATGACTTCGCAATAAATGAAATTTATAGCCAGTATAACCTTAGGAGAAAGAAAACAAATGAGCCTTCTACTAAAAACAATGCTCCAACTCAAAAAAATCAAAACAAAAAGAATGTAGAAGCTCCCAAAACTAAAATTTTGCAAATTCTTCCAAGAGAGAACAAGCAAAATTCAAACCCACCCAGTCCTAAAAAACAGTCTAGTCCAAAAATTGTCGATATCACTGATGAGGTGGCCCAATCCTCCAAAGATGCTCAAAAAGCTAATACTACAAAGGCCACTAATTCAGTAAAAACAACAGTTACTGATCCAAAAAAGAATCCAGCTGACTCTAGATCATCAAATCCTAAATCTTCTGTTGAAAATTCCAGATCTAAGAAAGCATCTGCTGCCACTCAAACTGTTCCTGAAAAAATAATCAAAGACAGTTGAAATCAGGAAACTCAAACAGAAGATAAAAGAAAAACTCAAGCTAAAGGTAAAACTGCTGAAACTCAAGAAAAATCCACTCAGTTAACAATCTCAAAAGATGAAATTCTGTAGATTAGTAAATCTCAGCCAACATTCAACATTCAAGCTGAAATATCCAAGTTGAAAATACCAATTCCTTTAACAGAATTAGTAAAGAATGACTTGTATAAATCAACAGTCAATGGAACTTTAAACATGAATGATGGTGAGGATTTGATTAATCTAAATGATGATTAGCCCGAGTTAATTTTTGGCCCTGATGTGAATGGTACGCATGCTGATGGAGCAATCCGTCCTTTTTACATTAGTCTCACAATTCACAATCATATATTACACAATGCAATGTTAGACTCAGGAGCTTCCCACAATTTAATTCCAAAAGCTATTATGGAAACTCTGAATCTAGAAATAACTAGGCGATATAAAGATTTGTTCTCATTTTATTCATCTAAAGTTAAGTGACTTGGATTAATAAAAGATTTGTGTGTCAATTTAGTTCAATACCCAGGTAAAAGTATGATCATGGATATTGTAGTAGATGATATCCTGCCAAAGTATGGCATGCTTCTTTCTCGCTCATGGGGAGCTAAGTTACAAGGATCTCTACAACTAGACATGAGTTTTGCTACTATCACAGTATTTGGACAGCCCAAAAAACTTTACAGAGAAACTTTGATGAAATACATGGTCAGTAATGCAGAAAGGTCCATAAATTATCCCATATATTCAACCCCAACTGACCTTGACTCTTTCATTTTATGCAACTCTGATAATGATGATATCCAAATTGAATTGATTAACAGAAAAACTGAACCAAACAATGACAATATCTTTCGTGAAGCCCTTTGGCATTTAGATTTTGATGGCTCATTGAACAAGACAGGGGAAGGAGCTGGAGTATGGATCACCAACATGGAAACCAATCATTCAGAAGGACATGCCTTTAGACTAAATTTTAAATGCACAAACAACATGGCAGCATATGAAGCATTGATCTTAGGCCTCCAAATCATCAGAAACTCAAGAGGTAAAAGAATTTTAATCATGGGTGATTCATAATTATTCATTAAGAAAATAAATGGTGAATACTCTGTTCATAATCCTAGATTAGCCAGGTATAGAGATGCAGCAATTGACTTGGTTGATGATTTACTGGAAACTAAGTTTGCTATCATTCCCAGAAATCAAAATGTGCAAGCACACTGCCTAGCAACTTTTGCTAGCACCTGTAGTTTACCTTTTCAACCCACTCATAGATATACTGCTGAAGTAAAATATAGACCCATTGTTCCCGACAATGTTAAATACTGGCAGATTTTCTCTGAGGATGAGCAGATTTTCAATTTTTTGAACAGCAAGGAAGAATTTCAAAACTGTAAGATAGACACTAATGATAATTTAGATTAGGAATGTAATACAATTGATGATTTTAATTGTCAAATAAATAGTGTAGATGTACATAAATAAAAAAACCAATTGTGATTACTCAATCATATATAGATGACTTGGAAAAAATAGACATAGAGGAAATGATGGAAGATGAACCAAATTTGATAAATTTAAAACATAACATTTTACCCAGAGGTTTGAATCCCTTAGAAGACTTGTTTGAATCCAATGATGTGCCCAAAAGGCCAAAAATGGAACCAGTCAGGTCTGATATTGAAGAATTTAACATAGGAACAAATGAAAAACCAAAAATGATTAACTTGTCAAAATCCTTACCATTAGAAGAAAAGGTTAAATATATAGAACTTATGAAAGAATACCAGGATGTTTTTGCATGGGGTTACGAAGATCTAAAAACTTACAACAAAGACATAATTCAACATAAGATTCCTTTGAAAGAAAATAAAAAACCTTTTCAACAAAAATTAAGGAGTATTAATCCAATTTTGTTACCTTTAATCGAAAAAGAGGTTAAAAGAATGTTTGATGCACAAATAATTGCACTAGTTAGGTATTATGATTGGATTTATAACTTAGTGCCCACCAGAAAGAAAACAGGAGAAATTCGACTGTGTATAGACTTTAGAAATCTCAATAAAGTGTCTTTGAAAGACAATTACCCCTTGCCTAAAATGGACCATATTTTGCAGAGGGTTGCAGGTTCTTCAAGGATTTCTTTATTAGATGGTTTCTCTGGTTATAACCAAATTCTAGTTCATAAAGATGATCAAACTAAAACTTCCTTTACTACTCCTTGGGTCACTTTCATGTATGTGAAAATGCCTTTTGGATTGAAAAATGCAGGAGCTACCTTTCAGAGGGCCATGGATATTGCCTTTGCAAAGGCAATATCCATTAGGATATTAGACCCTGCAGGAATTGAAGCTATTTTGAACATTCAACCACCAAGAAACATTAAATAGCTTCAAGCATTCTTGGGTAAAATCAATTTTTTGAGAAGATTCATCTCTAACCTGGCTGAAATCATAAAAGAACTCAACAATATGCTTAAAATGGACTCTGCAGTAAAATGGAATGTTAAAGCCAAACAGTCTTTTGAATCCATAAAACAGGCCTTAAAAAAAGCACCAGTCTTAATCAGCCCAAATTATACAAAGGATTTCATAATCTTTTCATTTGCCTCAGAACAAACCATAGCTACAGTTCTACTGCAGAAAAATAATCAAGGTTTTGAACAGCCAATTGCATTTTTTAGTAAATTCGTTAGAGATGCGCCTCTAAAGTACAATATAATAGAAAAACAAGCTTTAACCTTGGTCAAAGCTCTAAAATATTTCAGATTTCACATACTCCATTCCCATATCATTGCATATGTCCCCAATGTTGTAGTCAAAGATATTTTAACGCAAGAAGGATCTGATGGCAGGAGAGGAAAGTGGATTGCCACTATCCTTGAGTATGATATGGAAATTAAACCAACAAAGCTCATTAAAGGACAGGGTTTGGCCAGATTGATGGCTGAATCTAATTGTAATGCTCTAGACATAAATTTCATTGCACAAATAGATGACCAGGAAGAGATGGCGACTCCATTGATCAGTGAGGCCTATCTAGACTCACCATGGTACTCTGATATTATCTTTGTACTCATAAATTTACAAGCTCCTCCTGGATTAACTAAAACCAAAGCCAGATTTATCAAACAAAAAGCAATGAGGTTTTGTATATTAAATAATGCTCTTATTGGAAAGAAAGTAGTGGGATTTTACTAAATTGTTTATTAAAATCAGACGCTGACAAAATTATCGAAGAATTTCATGCAGGTGACTGTGGAGGCCACTTATACTAGAAGAGTACAGCAGAAAAAATACTGAGAGCTAGTTTCTACTGGCCAACTTTATTTTCTGATGTCAAAAAATTTGTTACCTCCTGTCACAAATGCCAGATCTTTGAAGGGAAAAAGAAACTACTGCCCTTACCTCTTAAGCCTATATCTACTGAAAAGCCATTTCAACAATGGGGGTTAGACTTCATTGGTGAAATCCACCCTCCATCCTCAGGCCAGCATAAATGGATTTTAACTACTACAGATTATTTTACCAAGTGGATAGAAGCTGTTCCCGCTAGGCAAGCCATTGATTTAGTTATAATCTCATTTATAGAAAGTAATATTTTGTCAAGATTTGGATGCCCACATAAGATTATTACTGACAATGCAACTGCATTCAAATCCAAGAAAATGATTTCTTTCTGTCACAAATACCATATTACCTTGGGACACTCTATTGCTTATTATCCCTAGGGTAATGGTTTAGCCGAATCTTCAAACAAAAGCTTAGTCAATATCATTAAAAAATTAATTCAAGATAAAAAAAAGACCTGGAACAAAAAGCTAGTCTATGCCTTATGGGTTGATAGACTTACCACTAAGAAGTCTCTCAGCACTTCACCTTATCAGATTGTTTATGGAATGGATGCGATTTTCCCCTCTTCCTTGGGTGTACCATTCATGAAGATCATTTAGGAATCACAGGTGGAAACAAATGATATTCAACGAATAATTAATGAAACCATACATCTCCAACAAACAAGGGAAGAAATTTATGAGAGATCACAAGTTTTACATGATAAAATTAAAAATATTTTTGACAAAAGGAGTAAAGAAGATGATTTTTTCATTGGAGATCAAGTTTTGAGATGGGATTCAAGAAGAGAGGACAAAGGTAAACATGGAAAATTTGAATTTCTATGGCGAGGACCTTATGTGATATATGGTTACAGAGGTAACAATTCTTTTTTCATCAAGATTTTGGATGGAATTGAACTTCAAGAAGGACCAGTGAATGGTAGTATGCTGAAACACTACTATTCTTCTGAATCAATCACCAGTTAGATCCATTGACTTTTATCAGTGTAAATATTCATTGCAAGTGTGTAGATTGGATTGGAGATTTTATCTACAAAGTTGAAGCCCGAAGAGAAGGCCCTAAGCTTTGCAGTATAAAATATCATAAGTATAAATTGTTGCAGAAATCATAGGACAATTATAGGATCATCAAGGTTAAAGTTGAAGGCTACTGATTTCAAAGTTCTGGACATTTCACCAGGAAATGCCATCCCCAAGTGAAGCCGATGTTAGCAACCTATAAATATAGGATTCATAATTTTGAGTTGACTGATGATAGTTGTGTAAATATGTACAAACTTTGCTTTCTGCAAGTTGTTTTCCCATTTTTTGTAAAAAAAATAAAAAAAATAAAAAAATAGAAAAGCAAAAGAGGGTAAAAGTCCTAAAAGAAAAAAATCAAAGGACTTAGAAAAAACATAATATACCCCAAAAGAAAAAAGATGAATAAAACATGAAAGTGTGCAAGTCTAAATGCCACTAATTTTTACTTTTGCAGTTGATTATGGCAGAGTGTCAATAAATGCCATAATCTATGATGAGTTTAATTGTTCAATCTTGACTTATCATGTTTCAATTTTACTTGTTGTAGATAGAGAATAAAGAATTGTCATACAGTTTAATCATGAAAATTCAGTAGTTAGGTAGAGAATAAAAGAATCCAACAGTTTAATCTGGATTCTTGAATGAAATAAGTTTAGAATTAGATAGTTTTACTGCTTTCAAAAGAATAAAATGTTGCAAGGTTGCTAGCTCAAATGCACCTGATCAAAATAGAAGAAATAATGTTAGAAGATATGATTGGGTAGGTAGAAGAAGGCGGGAAATACATTGTAAATATTTTTCACCAGGCTAAAATAACTAATATCCCCTCCCCATAGCTATTTGACATTCTAGACTATCAGTCAAAGAGGCTCGGGGCATTTCCCTGACTTTTGTTGGGGTCGGACCCAAGGCTCAATGACTGACTAGTTGAAAGTGTTAAGTTTCTATATTAATCCCAAAAATCACATCATTTTCCATTCATGCATTCATTGCCATAAAATCATAAGTAAGACCCCATTTTTTACTTAATGATGCCTAAGACCCATTTGATTAACTCCCTCCACTTTACAAAGCCTAAAACCCTCAAAAGACATGATCTACTAAGTAAAAGTGAGTAAGTTATGAAAATGAAACTTTACTCTAATTTTCACTTTCCTTAGTTTATTTATGAATTTTTGAGTATTCATTGTCCCTTTTCCTATTAACACCTAATTTATTTTATTAACTCCCTATAGAAAATCCTAGTCCTATTAATATAACTCCTTTTTATTAATTAGCCCAAAATACCCTTTATTATAAGCTTTTTTATGTCAAAGTTAATATTCACATGTTTAAATTAAATCCCGACAATACCCCTTTGACATAAAACTATCCATAATGAAATATCCTGATCCCTTCTGGTTTTGGACCTTCAAAAAATCTAAAACTATATAATAAAATAAAATACGAAATACAGTTCAAATCTTGTTTGAAACTTGTATTAACCCGTCCCATACATTTTAAACCTATATATAAACTCCTTTTATATATAAAAACTCATTATCAAATGCATAAACTCGACGCCCTCGCATTCATCCATCACCCTTCGATCATCTTTACATTTCTAATCCAACGGTCCACACTAAGCGCGATGAACCGGCCTCATGCCCCACCATTCTCCGTCGTGTTAAACCATGACCGTTGTTCATCTCCATCAAATCAACGGCCCATCTTAAAGACCTGTCCCACCTTAATTTTCCCCGCAACTCCCCAAAACATCCTGGCTGTTTGCATCGTCCATCTTCATCCGACGATGCGCGTTCCTTATCGCACACCAAAAGTGATCGGATGAACTTTGTCAAAATCTACGCGATAAAAGTTGTTTCGTTAAACCGTCCATTGCTACGTGTCCAATTTCAATTGGATCGCGTTCCAAAAGTTAAAAACAACTAACGGCTCAAAGTAACGCGATAACCACCGATGGTTTTCGCATTCAAAGCAAAACCGCCTCCCACTATTGACTGTGACCTGCAATAAATAACATGCATGTTAATAAAAACAAATGGTTTAAACCTTAGTTTTACACTGTTTTGCGTATCATTTGCCCCCTGCCTGTTATGAAAAATGCGCCCAGATCCTGTGAATGAAGTTTAAACCTTTGATAGTCAATTTTTCTCCTCGAAGCGAAGTTTTACCACAGTGATTGCCTTTAAAAAACTTTGAAGTTTTCCACTCGATCACAACATCCAGTTTGAAGCTGATACGACCAAAAAACCATTCTTGACCGCCAAAATATCTGCAAGAGGTATTTCTCAATATTCCAAACCTGCAAATTCATAGATTTAAAAGCAAAATTAAACAAATATGACTATAGAAACATAAAAATACCAATATGAGAATGCCCAAACCTTGAAAAAGCCGAGCAAACCCTCTCAAATTTTCCTCAGAATTTTCCATTTCCATCAAATCTCAGTTTTAAAGCATTTTCCGTCCATCAATAGGCAATTTCCACAATTCAAAAGTTTAAAAAACACACTGAGAGCCATTGAAACCCTTTTTTCAGTCCTCTACATCTAGAAAACCCGTGTTTTCTATCCCAAAACCCTTGCCCAGTTCTCCAAAATCTGCTCAATTAGCTTCTGTTTTCAAAATAACTAAGCAAACAGTTTAATCTTGCTTAGTTTTCACCAAAATGACAAGAAGACATATAACCCCTAAAACTGGAGGTCCAAAAGCCCAAAAATCTGCCTCAAGCAAGCTTCCACTTCCTCAACCTTCAAAGATAAATAAGCCTACTCCAACTTTAACAGCAGATTCAACTGAAGTAGTTTGACCTCTACAACCACCTGTTACTACTAAAGAAAGCAGTTCCCTAATTGATCTAGATTGTAGGATTAATGATGCAGCGTTAGAATTCAATATGCAATCCATCCCATCAAATCAAACTATTCAAATCTCTGAGGGTTATCTACCTTGCCCCGAGTACATTAGCATCCTTTTGGCCTTGCCTTTCAGTCTTGCTTGCTACATCTTGACTCCATATCCCAATGGACTAGTAGATCCCTCTTTAATTTGTCTCCAAGTAATCTTATTCCCACCAAACTTTCCAAACCAAAAAACCAAGTGCCCAATCATACCTAGCCTGAAATTTAAAACAAAAACAAAGTTAAATCATAAAGAGAGAGCCCTCTCTGAAATTTAGGAAGGCTAGATCCTAAATTTCCAAAGTAGGTTTGTGGTTACCTCTAGTAAGTTACAAAGTTTTAAATATTTCTGATAGAAAATTTACTAGAGTGATAACATGTTCAAGAGAACAATCAGGAAAAAGAGGAAGACTTGACTACCGTAATAGAAGAGGACATCCAAGGTGATCCAGCTCAGCAAGTGAATTAGGGGCATCACAACTATATTGACATATGGTTCCAAATAGTCATTAAGTTGCAACAACACACTCTTCTCCAACAGTACTTGATACAATCCCAGTCAAAGAAATTCATCTCTCATATTCAACTGCATGTCAAAGCATGTATTCCAAGTGTGCACATGATTTTATCTGTCATCTTGATGTGTACATGGTTCCATTGGAAGTATTCCTATACTTGAAAAAGGTTTTTTTTTTCCAAGTAGAGTAGGAAAGTGAAAAAGAAAAAAAGGGAAAGAATAAAATGTCAGGTGAAAACCACTTTTGAGGCATCTAAGATTGGTCAACTGGTTGAAAACCTCCCTGAGGCGATGATTGGGTTGGGAAAAAAAGAGGAAAATAAAATATCCTAGGTGAAAAACTCCTTTGAGGTGCCTAGGCAGACCTACTGGTGGAAAACCTCAAAGAGGCAGTGATGCCCGGGCCTCATCTCTATTCACCCAGATTTACTCTCAGTAACTCACTGTATGCTTGTACCCAAATAATTTTAAATCGATGCCCCAATTCAATCTCGACTGGAAATTCACAATAATAAAACTGAAGCATTTAACATCTCAAAGCTGAGGGTTGGGATATTTATTCAAAGCCCTCTTATGCCTATAAATCTAACATCTCCATTGTGCATAAAATGCACACACCCAGTTCTATTCTCCTTCTCGACAATTTGATTTAAAGTGTGGAACCCTTCAAAACCTATGGTTCAACCAAGGTATCACCTCTCGGCGCATATAACACACTCCTCCATTCAAACAACCCCAATCCAAAGTTTGTTATTTAATGCACTCATGGGCGAGAACCCGTTTCCAAATAGTATTTTCATAACCTTCATTAAATGGTTAACCTTAACATTCTCATCTACCATAGCTCAGACTCAATTAAATGAAAATATCTGCCACTCTTAATAAACCACACACCAACATATAATGGTGTCAGCCCATGCTAACATCATATCTCTATGATACCATTCAAATTGGTCCACATGTTTAATAATTAATGAACAAATATCAACTCAATGAATGCGGCCTTTCATTATACATTGCATCCTACGGGCCCACGCCTCCACTATGCAGTTTTGACTTATGAAATAAAGAGTTCCAATGTAAATCATTGGCCATAGCTCAATTGACAACCGTTAATGGATCTCGACTCTGAATTAAAACAAAACCCAATGGACATTAAAGTCCACCGGTTCCACAATCCATATGAACGTACCTTGGGTTAACTGTCAGATGGATCCAATGATCCACATTTCGTCGCGTCCCGATCAACGATCCAATGGACATAACGCATTATCGCGTTTATTTTTATTTCGGAATTTATTGTCCCAAAAAAACGCGACATACGCGGTTTTCCAAATCGCTCAAGGACACGTGGCGATTGCCTAACCGTATCGTGTTTTTATGACAAAAATTGATTTCCACCTTTGCCCAGCGCGAGACCACTGGTTTCTCGAACGCTGGTTTTATTGTGTATTTCACGGTTCCGTTGTATCAATTGCTCAAGATTCCAATTTAACTCGTCGACTCACCATTTCTTGCGCGACCTCACATATCTGCTCGTTTACCATTGAATTTCAGTTTCATTAAACCTTGACCTCCGGATTCTAATTTTCACTGCGGCCAACAGAGTTTTCTTTGCATGGTTTACACAGACCCAAAATCAAATGCTGGTATTTCTTGTGTCCTTCTTCAAAGATCAAACTCGCCCATCTCTATTGAATCCTTCACATAGGGTTCAACGCATTCAATATTCAAGTTCCAACGATCTTCTGTATCGTGGGTTTCATGTAGGAATCGAATCGATCTAATGGCCTGGTTCAGAGGATAGATCGACCTTCATCGTTGGAACTGGGTTCCCTCTGACTCAACCACAGAATCAAGAGCCATATTGGTTCTTTCTCCACTGCATATACAATATAAGTTGTATGAACAAACCCTCATCAACACTGCCTGCGGAACAACACATGTGCTCGGTGCAATACAAAATTTCATCAATAGAAGACTCAGGTGTGAAATCGATCCCTTTGTGATCGATTCACACAGACACTATTAACACACAAACTTAATACTCAATCTCTTGCACATTCATATAACCCAGCATAAAATATAATTCAGAAATTATTCCACACACAATAATTACACCCTTAGGATCGAGAATTTCCCATATATTCAATCAACCAAGTACAAATAATCTTTCTTTTTCTCAGGCCTGATCTTCTATTTGGTGGCCGTTCTACTTCACTCTGTCCCCTTGAACAACTATCCTCTTACTCTACAGATGCTTACAGTTATACAAATTCTCAGGAATCGATCCAGTTTCCTTGATGACTCAATGAACTTTTGGAATTCTCGAAAATCCTAATTTTAGCCTAATAATTGAACTGCCTATCGCTTCACATTCTTAACTAATCATTTACTCTCATGTTCTCTTCAGTTAGAGAACATTTACAACTCCTCACTTTTTATTCAAAAGACTAATAATTATATGAGAAATTAAAATCATGAGACCCCCTATGTCTCATCAAAATACAAAGTGCTTCATTGTGCCTAATGCCCCTGCATCAGACTTCCAAGATTTAATTTGTTCACGATCTCCTGATCATGTGCTCTCAGTCTCTGCCTCATGGATCCCAAACTTTGTTTTGCTGTTATCCAACAGCTGCATCATTCTTCTCCTACAAATTTCTAGGTCTCCATGTCTTGTTCTGTAATTCACTTCTAGTTATACCTTCACAATCTGTTTTTGC